>AWOL01S0014623.1:22912-33389 GCA_000715115.1 Nicotiana otophora
TGTTCATACACGGTCCTTGGTCGATATGTTTTTTAATAAAGTAGTCATGTGTGCATTCCCGCTCCTTGACTTTTCAATATTAATTGTATTTAAACCATGTGTACCGACACGTTCTTTGTTTTAATACATATAATCAAATAAGGACTTTGTGTGCTTGCACGCTCCTAGGCCAAAATTATTAATTATTAAGCGGTACTAGACAATAGTAACTTAAGGCAAATAATACACACTTTATCCAAAAATAATTCAAGCCAAATTTTACTCAATAAAAGCGACCGTGCTAGAACCACGGAATTCGGGGAATGCCTTACACCTTCTCCCCGGTTAACAGAATTTCTTACCCGAACTTTATTTTCGCAGAATAATAATAGAGTCAAATCTTCCTTTGATTAGGGATTCAAATAAAAGGTGACTTGGAACACCAACAAAATCAATTCCAAGTGGCGACTCTGTAAATAAAATAATCCCTACTCAATTTTGTCACTTTAATTAGAAAAACTCTTTAATCCACATAATATTATTTTGCTGGTAGAAAAAGGAGTGTGACACTTACCATGGTCATCTTGGCCACAGGGGAAAAGGTATCATGGAAATCAATTCCTTCTTGTTGTGTATAACCCTTAGCAACCAATCTAGATTTGAATCTCTCCATAGAACTATCAACATTATACTTGATTTTGTAGACCCATTTGCAACCTATAGGGACCTTACTAGGTGGTAAGTCAACCACATCCCAAATGTGATTTTGTTCTAAGGCTTCAATCTCAAGGTTCATAGCCTTAATCCACCTATCATCTTTAATGGCCTGGGAGTAGGAAGTAGGTTCAATATCAGCTGAGAAAGAAGCAAGAAAAGATTGAAAATGATCAGGAAGATGAGAGTAAGAAGCAAAGTGATGAATAGGGTAAAGGCATAAAGTAGAAGCTGAAGGTAAAGGAGGTTGAATGTAATAAGCCAGCCAAATGGAAGGCTTAAGTGTTCTACCAGATTTTCTGGGCAATAAAGAATTAGTAGGAAGATCAATAGGAGGATCAGATGAACTAGGTAAAACAGTAGAATGAGTAGGTGAAATACTGGATTGGGCAGGATCATTAGGAGGAGAATTGATGTCATTAGAAATAGAATCATGATCAGGTGTAAAAAATGGTAGATTCCTTGGCCACATGGGAAAAGGTATCATGAAAATCAATTCCTTCTTGCTGTGTATAACCCTTAGCAACTAATCTAGATTTGAATCTCTCCATAGAACCATCAACATTATACTTGATTTTGTAGACCCATTTGCAACCTATAGGGACCTTACCAGGTGGTAAGTCAACCACATCCCAAATGTGATTTTGTTCTAAGGCTTCAATCTCAAGGTTCATAGCATTAATCAACCTATCATCTTTAATGGCCTGGGAGTACGAATTAGGTTCAATATCAGCTGAGAAAGAAGCAAGAAAAGATTGAAAATGATCAGGAAGATAAGAGTAAGAAGCAAAGTGATGAATAGGGTAAAGGCATAAAGTAGAAGCTGAAAGTAAAGGAGGTTGAATGTAATAAGACATTCAAATGGAAGGCTTAAGTGTTCTACCAGATTTTCTGGGCAATAAAAAATCAGTAGGAGGATCAATAAGAGGATCAGATGAACTAGGTAATACAGTAGAATGAGTAGGTGAAATACTGGATTGGGCAGCATCATTAGGAGGAGAATTGATGTCATTAGAAATGGAATCATGATCAGGTGTAAAAGATGATAGAGGATCAGAATTGGGAAAGAGAGGAGAAGAAGTAGAAGAGGGATCATGAGTAGCAAGAAACTTACTCCTGGGATATTTGAAGGAATAGACATTTTCATGAAAGATAACATCCCTACTAACTATGAACTTGTTTGCTTCAATGTCATATATTCTATACCCCCTTTGAGTAGTAGCATAGCCCATAAAGACACTAAGGATAGATTTAGGAGTAAATTTGTCATGGAAGTCAGGTTTTGTGGCATAGTAGAGGCATACTAGAGTTTTAATGTGAGAAAAGTTAGGGGATATACCATGAAAAATCTCATAAGGTGATTTTCCATGTAGGAAAATACTTGGTAGTCTATTAATGATATAAGTGGCAGCAAGAATGCAATCCCCCCATAACTTCAAGGGTATGTTAGCCTAAAATCTCAAGGCTCTTCCTAGTTCTAGGATATGTCTGTGCTTCCTCTCCACAACACCATTTTGTTGTGGAGTGTGAACACAAATACTCTGATGAATGATCCCTTTGGTTTTGAAAAGATTAGAGCATATGGTGTTAAAAAATTTATGACCATTACCTGATCTAAAAGTCTCAATAGTGGCTGAGAACTGATTTTCAACAAGATGTAGAAATTCAGTTAGAATAACATACACATCACTTTTTACCCTCAAAAGGAAAGTCCAAGTCATTCTTGAATAGTTATCAACAAGAGTAAGAAAGTATTTGAACCCATTGTAAGTACAGACTCTATATGGACCCCACACATCAATATGTACAAGTTCAAATACACAATTAGACTTGGAAGTACTAACAGGAAAAAATAGTCTAGTTTGTTTGGCTAGTGGGCATACATGACAATGGCAAGTAGAATATAGGACAATTGTTTCTTTAGATCAGGAATTTGTTTCAATACTGCAAGAGGTGCATGACTCAGCCTTTGGTGCCATAATGCACTTGAATTTGACTGGACTGAAGCAGACACACAATTATAAGCAGAAGTAGTAATAGGTGTTGAGGGATTGAGGATGTAAAGACCACCCTTGAGCTTACCAATCCCCTTCACCATGCAATTAAAGAGGTCCTGAAAGACACAAAAATCAGGATAGAAATGAACCGAGCTATTTAACCCTTTTGTATATCTAGAAACAGAGAGTAGATTAAATTGAAATTCAGGAACATAAAGAACATCATAAAGGACTTTTGAGTTAGGCAAAGTACATAGTCCAGTATGAGTAACTTTAGTACTATTTCCATTAGGTAAATGTATAGTAGGTGATTTGAGTTCAGGTACAGGGTATACTGATTATAGTAGATGTAAGGCTGAAACTATGTGATTAGAAGCCCCGGTATCAATAATCCAAGGACTTTGGTTAGTGGTAGAGTTACCTGCCATGTTGGCTGAGGCATCAAAACCCTTTTCCTTGTTCAGCAGCTTGAGAATCTGTTGGTATTGTTCAACAGTGAAAGGCTAAACAGTTGGAACAACATTCCTGTGCATACCGGTGTGAACTTGCTCTCCAATGGTCACATTATGTGCTACAACTGTTGGTTGTTCATATGATCCTCTTCTCTTGTTGGTGAGTTTGAATCTAGGTGGATATCCAATCAATTTATAGCAGCCTTCCCTCGTATGACCCTTCATTTTGCAGTAGTCACAGTACAACCCAACATTTCTCCTAGGCTTTACATTGAAGGCATTAGCAGAGGCTAGTGCAGTATGGTCAATATCCATATGAGCACTTCCTAAAATTCCACCCTGTATTGTCAAACCACTGTTCTTCCTCTGACTTTCTTCCTGAATAATCATGGAGTAGGCTTGATCAAGTGATGGTTGGATGCATCATGAGAATCTGACTCCTTTGTGGTGCATAAGTATCGTTTAATCCCATCAGAAATTTCATAAGTTTCTCTTGGTGTAAAAATTCCACAAATGTCCCTGGCCTCTCACAATCACAAGGCTCCGGAATCGATGACTCAAATTCATCCCACAAATCATTCAGATTCAAAACATATGCTGATACACTAGAAACTCCCTGTACCAATGAGCTAATCTCCATATTCATGTGATAAATTTTGGTTGCATTTACCTTATCAAACCTAGTCTTCAGCACAATCCAGACATTCTGTGCGTTTGAGGAGAAGACAATTCCCTTTCTAAGCTCCTTCGCCACTGAGCTCATGATCCACGACTGAACAATTGCATTGCACCGGTCCCACTGACGCAATTGGAATGTATTATTTTCGTGCAAATTTCTAGTGCACGTTCCATCAATAAACCCTAATTTACTCTTTCTAAGGAGTGACATTTTCATAGATCGACTCCATTCCGAATAATTTTCAGTTCCGATGAGCAATTGTGGGACAATTTGCAACCCAGGTGTGTCGGAAGGATGTACATATAAAGGATCGTTGCAATCAATAAGTTGACTGTTTGCATTGTGAAGATCCTGTTGTATTTTCGACTGTATTGTTCGCCATTAGAGACGATTTTAAAGCTTTGAGATCGAAAAATTGAACTTGAGAGAATGTGAAGAACTGAGTAGAGAGTTAACACAAAATTGAGAGAAATCGAAGAAGAGAAGAAGGATATTAGAAGATCGGAACTTCCAGAAGTTCGTCACTTAGAATCGCCGAGCACCGTGGCTATGATACCATGCCAAAACCAATACTAGAACCGTCATTAGAGAGTTATGAGCTACTAGGAGAAAAGAAGATTCTAGAGAGAGAAAAAAATGAATTCTCATTTGATGTAATTGACTTATCTGTACAGTAATTTGGGTATTTGTACATTTATACATCCCGCTAACTAGTAACTAATTATACACATATGCTAATTAACCACCCTAACTAATTCTAGAAAAGTACACCTTAAATAGCTACCTGTACAACCACTATTTATCTCTACGGAAGTATTGAAAGGTAAGCCTAATAGTCTTCCCAACGTATGACTGCATTTTTAATGAGAAAGTTTTGGAGAGTTTGATAATATTGTCTGCTATATCAAATACTTGTAATATAGTAATTTATATGAGATAGTTTTGGAGATATTGATGGTGTTGTCTGCTACATCCAACACTTTGATATTGACTATGATATTCATTATAAATAAATAAAAATAAACGTACTCAAGTACGTAATCACTTGAAACAACAATCACCTTGATTCCAACGTATTCGATATTTTCTATTCAAATTGTTCGTGAAAAGGGCCTATATAAAACAAGAATAATTACGCTTCGGTCCAAAACAAGCGGCTTATATATACAAGGCTTATTTTTCATGTTTAAAATTGTGTTTGGGGTATAGGTTGCATGTTTAAATGTAGTTGTCACATGAATATTTTAGAATTATACTTGTAATATTCTTATAGTCACTGGATTAAGGCAGTCAATTTTTTCAATAGAACTGCATGTTATAATTATTTTTTTTTGATATAAATCTCCTCAAGAATTCACTCACAACTGAAGAACCAGCTTTCTGCTTTAGTGTCAAGGTTTAAGTAAGAATAATCATCATACTATATTAAAAGTGGAAACAATCAAAGTGAAAAATTAAAAAACCAAAATACCCAGAAATAATTCAATGTTCATTTTACCCTTCACCTAAATACTGTTTAGACAAAATTAGCCTTGAAATGTGATGGACTTCAACGTATTTATGTAAACTAACTAACTTATTCCTTTATAAATGGGTATGTCTCTTCGCAAGTCGTAACTCCCCAAAACTGAAAACTTTGAATAGTTGCAATTGATAAAACAATAAAAACTAAATAATTCCTTCCTAAACAAGTACATTAACCAACGTTCTTTAAAACAATCTTATTCAGATTCATCTACATGCTTATGATATACTGATAGTTGCCCTTTTGGAGATTTCATTCTGTACGACAAGTATGGCGGGGTAATATTTGTAATTTTATAAACATTCTCCTACTTATATGAAAATCAAATCTTGACGGGGTTTGTAAATAAATACCCTCATAAAGAAGGAGAACAACATTAGTAGTCTGAAAAATGCACCTCTTAAAAATTTGAAAGTTATTTTAACACATTACTTGGTGGGAAAAAACCAATAAAGAAAAAAACCTTTTAGCGTTTTCATTTTCGGATATTAATTTTAGAGAGATCGCTTATAATTAACTTTAGATTTCATCATCTTATTTTTATTTCATCAATATCTTTTCTCCTTTCTCAAAAGAAAAATATTAACGTATTCATGCATAAAACTAGCTTCCATCCTATTAGAGATCAAGAGAAAAAAGATGTAAAAAATATGTGATGAAAATATTTTACTAATTGATACAGAATACGCTCGTTCGCAAAAACTAGTAAATTTAATAAATCCAAATATAGCTTTGCCGTCCTATATGTAGTTTAGTCCACTTGAGATAGGACTGAAAAGGGAGAGTCTACACAAACACAATAATCTTGTATTAAAACATTCAGATTTTTGCTTGGCCTTTTAAAAAAACCTTTCAAAGAATAGCCTTTCTTATTCACTGCGCAAAATTTTCTTAGATCTTTAAGTTACCATACAATTTGTTGAGCTTTCTTTATGCACTTTCTGAAAATAACTAATTAGGTCCTTTAGTTAGTATAAAGCTATGAAAATACAATCTGTTAGAGGAAAAATGTGTCCTTGCAATGTTTTGGCGACCAAACATCAGAAAATAAGTATTTTTCGTCATACCAAATGCACGGATCTTACCGAGGTACCATGCCACCCTAAAATCCGGATTCTCCCATCTAAATCCATGGTGCAAGGACTCCAACATGTAGACATTTGTAGCAATGGACTTGTGTCGCTCGAATCCTCCAAAAATTCTGCGCACCAATGTCAGATCCTCCAAATTCATAAGTTTCATTTTGAAGGTTCCGACATACAAACATTGACATTTTTGGAGGATTCGAGCAACATAATATTCCATAATACCAACAAGTCCCTCAATGCCAGTTCTTGCATACCAATGTCTCTATCTGAATCATTGTGTCAATGCAACTTGCAAGCGGGGGCGGATGTAGAGTAGCGTCATCGGGTTCATCTTAACCCAGACTTTTAACGCGTACATAAATTTATATGTAAAAGTTTACTAAAATTATCACAAATGTAGGTCTGAACCGACATGTTTAAAAATACAATAGGTTCAATTCTAAAATATTAAAAACTGAACTCATAGAATTTAAATCCTGGATCTACCTCTGATTACAAGACAATCAAATTTTGCATCACAGTACAGGAGCATCCCTATAAAGTGATAAAAGAATGTTTATGTATTTATTCTTGCCTCAGCTTCACCTATCACTACTACAGAAGGCTTAATGCTTTTCATAACCCCTATTAAATTTTCCAAGTGATTAGGCCAAACTAACACAATCTACGGACAAAATTCTGTGTAAACTAACTGTCATGACCCGAAATTTTCCACCGACTGAACCGTGATGGCGCCTAACATTTCATTTGCTAGGCAAGCCAACGGTAGAAAATCGTTAAACCAATTCCTTATTTCCATTCAGTAAATAACAATAATTAACTAAGAAGAAATATAAGAGGTGCAGAATTTTATAAAACTGTATTAATTATTACCACCCGGATCCGGAGTCATAATTCACGAGCATTCTAGAATTTACTATAAGTAATAGTCTGGAAGAAATACAACTGCATGAATGAAAGAAAATAACAGTGACATAAAAAGTAGACGGGGAATTTAAGGTGTGTGAACGCCGACAGATCTACCTTGAGTCTCCGGACAACGGACCAATAGCAAAATCTCGATCAACCTGAGCCGGTATCAAAATTTGCACAGAAAGTGCAGAGTGCAGCATCAGTACAACCGACCCCATGTACTAGTAAGTGTCGAGCCTAACCTCGGAGAAGTAGTGACGAGGCAAGGACAAGATACCCACATATAACCTGAACAGTATAATCATGCTAGTAGCAACAACAGTAAATAAAAAAATAACGCAGAAATAATGGGAAGGGAACATACAGTGGGGGATTTCAATATAAGGAGTGAGAATAACGAAAAGACATAATTAAACAGCAATCAGTAAGCAAATCAAACAATTAAAATCGTAAGGAAAACTACACGGCATCACCCTTCGTGCTTTTACTCTCTTCCTCACAATATAAATAATTCATGCACGGCATCACCCTTCGGGTTTTACACTCTTCCTCACCATATAAATAAATTATGCACGGCATGACCCTTCGTGCTTTACACTTTTACTCACAATATAAATAAATCATGCACGACATCACCCTTCGTGCTTTATACTCTTCCTCACAATATAAATAAATCATGCATGACATCACCCTTCGTGCTTTACACTCTTTCTCATAATTCACAGAATCAATAATAACGGATAGAGAGAAGTTTCACAAAGAAATCAATATTTAATCAATGATTACTTTCACAATTTAACATCTCAACCTCGACTCAATATTCACATTTTTTATCAACCTTGGTAAAATCGGATACAAGTCTCCCAATATTTCAACAACAACAATAAGCATGTATAACAAGATTTAAGACTACAAATTTGCAAGAATGAAATTTCACTCGCATGCTATGACTCGACCACAATGCATAGATGCTTGTCACCTCAACTATACATCGTATTCAACAACAAAACACGTAGTAAATACTAACACAATACCTATTCCCTCAAGACAAAGTTAGACACAACACTTACCTCAATTTCGCAAGCCACTCACTGCTCAAGTATCACTTTCCCTTTAGAATCCACCTCCAACCCACTCGTATCTAATCATAATTAGTTTAATAACATCAATTATCGCTAAAGGAATCAACTTTAATGCATAATTACAGTTTTTCTAAGATTTTCCAACAAAAGTCAAAAACCGACCCCGGGCCCGCTGGGTCAAAACCCGAGGTTCAGACTAAAATCTATTTACCCATTCACCCCCGAGCCCGAATATATAATTGGTTTTGGAATCCGACCTCAAATTGAGGTCTAAATCCCTAAATTTATGAAATCCCTAGTTTTTGCCCAAAACCCCTAATTCTACCATGAAAATCTTAGATTTTAGGTTGAAATCTTGTAAAATATAGTGAAAAATTTAAAGAAACCAGTTTAGAATCACTTACCTATGATTTGGGGAAGAAATTGTCTTTGGAAAGTCGCCTCTTGTGTTTTAGGTCTTGAAAATTTAGGAAATGAATGAAAATTTCCGTCCAAAAGTCATTTTGATCAGCTGCAGATGTCGCATTTGCGACCTGAGCTTCGCAAATGCAAAGAAGTCCTCGCAAATGCGAAGCCCTTCACACTTCTGCTGCCTTCGCAAATGCGAAGATAATTTCGCACATGCGACCTTTGAATCTTCGCAAATGCGACTAAATGACTGCCCTTCCCCGACTTCCTTCGCAAATGCAAAAACTATTGGCCCAACTTCTCTTCGCATTTGCGATGAGAAGCTTGCAAATGCAAACCTCTCAGAGATCGCAATTGCGATGCCTGATCTTGCAAATACGAGATTAGAGGCCTGCAATAATATCAGATGCACCAGCAGTGTTTTTCAAGCCAAATCTCACTCTGTAGCCTATCCGAAACTCACCCGAATCCTCGGGGCTCCAAATCAAATATACACACAAGTCTAAAAATATCATACGAACTTGCTCGCACGAGCAAATCGCCAAAATAACACCTAGAACTACGAATTTAGTATCAAATCCAATGAAATTCTCAAGAACACTTTAAAATTCATATCTTCTCAATTGGACGTCCGAATCACGTCAAATCAACTCCGTTTATCACCAAATTGCACAAACAAGTCTTAAATATCATAATGAACCTGTACCGGGCTCCGGAATAAAAATACGGACCCGATACTAACAATGCCAAATATCAATCAATTCTTAAAAACAAATAATTTCTAGAATTTTAATTTTCATCAAAAATTCATAACTCAAGTTAGGGACCTCCGAATTCAATTCCGGGAATACGCCCAGGTCCCTTAATTCGATACGGACCTACCGGGACCGTCAAAGCATAGATCCGGGCCCGTTTACCAAAAGGATTGACCGAATTCAACTAAAATTAACTTTTAAGGTAAAAATTCTTATTTTCATTAGTTTTCAACATAAAAGTTTTCTGAAAACCTGCCCGGACTGTGCACGCAAATCGAGTAGGGTAAAAATGAGATTTTTAAGGCTTAAGAGCGCAGATTCGAGTTCTAAAACATAAGATGACCTTTTGGATTATCACATTCTCCACCTCTAAAATAACCGTTCATCCTCGAACGGATATAGAAAAGTAACTGGGCTGGTGAAAAGGTAGGGATATCTACTCCGCATATCGGACTCGGACTCCCAAGTAGCTGCCTCCATAGGCTGACCTCTCCATTGCACTCGAACTAAAGGGTAACTTTTTGATCTCAACTGGCGAACTTGCCGAGCTAGAATTGCCACCGGCTCCTCATCGTAAGTCAAATCCTTGTCCAACTGGACAGAGCTGAAATCTACCACATGAGATGGATCACCATGATATTTCCGAAGCATAGACACATGGAACACCGGATGAACCGCTGATAAACTAGGTGGTAATGCAAGTCTGTAGGCTACTTCACCCACCCTTTCAAGAATTTCAAAGGGTCCGATATACCTAGGGCTCAACATGCCCTTCTTTCCAAACCTCATTACACCTTTCATAGGTGAAACCCGGAGCAATATTCTTTCTCCAACCATGAATGCAATATCATGAACTTTACGGTCGGCATAACTCTTTTTCCTAGAC
>AWOL01S0014623.1:34817-49490 GCA_000715115.1 Nicotiana otophora
TACGATGATCAGTAAATACCTCACACGAGACACCGTAGAGGTAATGCCTCCAAATCTTTAGCGCATGAACAATGGCTGCCAATTCTAAGTCATGAACAAAGTAATTCTTCTCTTGAACCTTCAGCTGCCGTGAAGCATATGCAATAACCTTGCCACCCTGCATCAATACCGCACCCAGACCAATACGAGATGCATCACAATATACTGTATAAGATCCTGAACCTGTGGGAAACACTAATACCTGTGCCATAGTCAAAGCTGTCTTGAGCATCGGGAAGCTCACCTCACACTCGTTTGACCACCTGAACGGGACACCTTTGTGGGTCAGTCTGCTCAATGGGCTTGCTATAGATGAAACCCCTTCCACGAACTGATGATAATAACCTGCTAAACCCAGGAAACTCCAAATCTCTGTAACTGAAGTAGGTCTAGGCCAATTCTGAACACCCTCCATCTTCTTAGGATCCACCTTTATGCCTTCTGCCGATACAACATGCCCCCCAAAAGGCTACCGAGTCTAACCAAAACTCACCTTTTGAAAATTTTGCGTATAACTGATTAATCCTCAAAGTCTGAAGCACACTCCGAAGATGCTGCCCATGCTCCTCTCGACTGCTGGAGTGAATCAAGATATCATCAATGAATATAACCATAAAGGAACCCAAATAGGGCTTGTAATACCGATTCATCAAATCCATAAGTGTTGCTAGGGCGTTGCTAAGCCCAAATGATATTACTAGGAATTCGTAATGCCCATATCGAGTCCGAAAAGTTGTCTTAGGGATATCAGATGCCCTAATCTTCAACTGATGGTAATCAGACCTCATAATTATTTACCCGAATTAACGAGTCACATTTAACACCACCTGGGCGGGCACCTATCTCGTAGGTTAAAACTCAATAATTACAACATGAATTTGGTAAGTATGCACAGAGAATTTCATACAAAAATTTTTCAAATAAGCCTAGCAGGCATGACTCCCTATTAGCACTATAGTACAAATTTAATTTTCACAAGGGAGAACTTAAAAACAAGAATTTTTATCACAAGGATCTCGTCCTTATATAACTTCCACCACAGCTCATAGCCCGGTTTAAACATATCAATTTATTTTAAAATACGAGGACCTCGGCCTCAGTTCTGAATCACAAGTAATATGCACATCTTGCCAATCGAAACTTTCCATTTTCTCCTTTTAAATAACTTTCATTAAAAAAAATCACAACTCATAATGAACCCCATACCGGTAGGCATATAATTCATAATTTGTAAATACATTATCCGAAAATACATCAAAACATACCGAAATAAGTACCATAAAGGCACCTTTAGCCTCACAGATCTTATTAGAGTCCATCATGGAATGATAGGTGTAGTTATCTCCATAAAACCTCCCAACAGAAGTAAACACATAAGCAGATTACAGAATTACGAAGATCACTCATAAGTGGAGCACAATAGGAGGACTCGTCTTGATACTCAGAACCGAATCAAGTTAAGGAAATTATTCCTTTATTTTAAATCGAGGTCGTACCTATAACGACACCATCTGATGTAACGACCTCCACCATACCATAAAACAAATATAACAACGGCTGGTTCTCCACCTGTAGGACGCCTTCTCCCCGCCTGTCCTCCACCCTTAACTGATTGTGTGGATGGTGTAGTAACTGCAATGGGGCATGTAGCCCGAATGCTTTGATGAAATATGCCTCTCCCAAGTTTGGAACAATTTCTCATGATGCTTAGTATCATCGTATTTATAACAACCCCTTTGCGGGTTTGGCTGCTCATATTGAGTTTGTGCCAGATAACTGGAATAACCATTGTAGGAAACTCATGTCAGTGGTGCATTAAAAGAACTTATTGAAGCACCTCGATTAATCCGATGTGCAAACTGAGCTGGCCGACTACTCGAGCCCCCGCCATAATGATTTATACTCGTAGAGTAGAATCCACTGAATCTCTCAGAACCTCGAGACGTCTTGGTCTCCTTAGTTTCCTTTTTCCTCACACTAAACACGTTCTAATATCTTGGCAATTTATACCACTAGTGGAAATGAAGTATCAGCCTGTAGCTCCCGATGCATACAAAATTTACGATCATAATTGAGTCCTTCAATAAGTCTGTGGACTCGCTCTCTTGCTGTAGAAAGCAAAGTAGGAATATGACGGCTAACTTATTGAACCTGATGGCATATTATGACACCGTCTTTGTGACCTAACGCTAATGTTTAAACACTATGCACCACGTATTATGGAGAGTCCGGGAACAAACTCTTTCAAAAGCATTTATGAGAACTGAGCCAAGTGGGCGGTGTTGCATTGGCTGGTCTGCCCTCTTCATAGGCTTGCCACAGACACCTGTGGAGAATTATATCTCCCAAGGGCAATTTCTTCTTTTGTTATGCTGACCTATTTCTTAACATACTCTTCGATTCTTCTTAGAGGTAACCCTTACCCCTATTTATACACAACGATCACAAAAGTAGAGCTCTATACAGACAAATCTTGGCACAAACCACATAGTCAAAAAAAATCTCGTCAACCACTGTACTTCCTCCGAAGCATCCCTAAATCCGCAACCATGACGTCCACGCTGAGTAGATCTTCTATAAATTTAAAGTTGTTTCTCTAACTCTTTTGGTACTAAAGTATAGGATTATTAAGTAGGCGGACATACCGCAAGTACCAACCTTATCCTCTACAAAATCTCAGGACTTAAGCATGTGTAATTTTTTGGGGAACCTTCCAGTACCACATATACACATTTCAGGCCAAAACTGATATAACATATGACTCGCAATCCATTCATTGATAGTGGACTCTCCCACTCAGCGCGAAGTCATAGTTCACCACGTCCGATGGCCCACAATATTAACTTTCACAACTCGTATAAATCAACAAGATACTAAAGTACGTTGCACCCCCCACATTATTCACTGGGTGATCTCTTTATACGTCCGCATCTTTAGTCAGAATCACATGTTGAGGAAATGTTTGAGCATCTCTGTCTCCCTCGTAGTTCATCTGCGGCATCACGAAACGCACAATTGATATCGAGTGCGCAATGTCATACATGAGTAGATACAAAGAAATGTGAGATATAGGTTTCAAGCAAAATCAATGCCACACGATAAGGAATGAAAGAGGTGATATTGTTCCTAAACTTCATAGCCTCTGAGAGATAAGTACAGACGTCTCCGTACCGATCCTTCAGATTCTACTAAGCTTGCTCGTGACTTGTGAGACTTATGTAACCTAGTGCTCTGATACCAACTGTCATGACCCAAAATTTCCCACCGACGGGACCGTGATGGCGCCTAACATTTCACTTGCTAGGCAAGCCAACGTTAGAAAATCATTAAAACAATTCCTTATTTTCATTCATTAAATAACAATAATTAACTAAGATGAAATATAAGAGGTGCGAATTTTTATAAAATTGTATTAATTACTACCACCCGGATCTGGAGTCATAATTCATGAGCATTCTAGAATTTACTACAAGTAATAGTTTGGAAGAAATACAACTGCCTTAATGAAAGAAAACAACAGTAACATAAAAAGTAGACGGGGAATTCACGGTCTGTGAACGCCGACAGATCTACCTCGAGTCTCCGGACAGCGGACCAATAGCAAAATCTCGATCAACCTGAGCCGGTATCAAAGTCTGCGCAGAAAGTGCAGAGTGCAGCATCAGTACAACCGACCCCATGTACTGGTAAGTGTCGAGCCTAACCTCGGGGAAGTAGTGACGAGGCTAGGACAAGACACCCACATATAACCTGCACAGTATAATCATGCTAGTGGCAATAACAATAAATAAAGAAATAACGCAGAAATAATGGGAAGGCAACATACAGTGGGGAATTTCAATATAAGAAGTGGGAATAACGAAAAGACACAATTAAACAGCAATCAGTAAGCAAATCAAACAATTAAAACTGTAAGGAAAACTGTACGGCATCACCCTTCGTGCTTTTACTCTCTTCCTCACAATATAAATAATTCATGCACGACATCACCCTTCGTGCTTTACACTCTTCCTCACCATATAAATAAATCATGCACGACATCACCCTTCGTGCTTTACACTTTTCCTCTCAATATAATAAATCATGCACGACATCACCCTTCGTACTTTACACTCTTCCTCACAATATAAATAAATCATGCACGGCATCACCCTTCGTGCTTTACACTCTTCCTCACAATTCACAGAATCAATAACAACGGATAAAGAGAAGTTTCACAAAGAAATCAATATTTCATCAATGATTACTTTCACAATTTAACATCTCAACCTCGAATCAATATTCATAATTTTTATCAACCTTGGTGGAACCGGATACAAGTCTCCCAACATTTTAACAACAACAATAAGCATGGATAACAAGATTAAAGACTACAAATTTGCAAGAATGGAACTTCACTCGCATGCTATGACTCGACTACAACGCATAGATGCTCGTCACCTCAACCATACATCGTATTCAACAACAAAAAACGTAGAAAATACTCACACAATACCTATTCCCCCAAGCCAAAGTTAAACACAATACTTACCTCAATTTCGTAAGCCACTCACTGCTCAAGTATCGCTTTCCCTTTAGAATTCACCTCCAACCCACTCGTATCTAATCATAATTAGTTTAATATCATCAATTATCGCTAAAGGAATCAACTTTAATACATAATTACAGTTTTCTTAAGTTTTCCCAACAAAAGTCAAAAACTGACCCCGGGCCCGCTTGGTCAAAACCCGAGGTTCCGACCAAAATCCATTTACCCATTCACCCTCGAGCCCGAATATATAATTGATTTTGGAATCCGATCTCAAATTGAGGTCTAAATCCCCAAAATTTCGAAATCCCTAGTTTCTACCCAAAACCCCTAACTCTACCATGAAAACCTTAGAGTTTAGGTTGAAATCTTGTAAAATATAGTGAAAGAATGAAAGAAACCAGTTTAGAATTACTTACTTATGATTTGGGGAAGAAATGGTCTTTGCAAAATCGCCTCTTGTGTTTTAAGTCTTGAAAATTTGGGAAATGAATGAAAATTCCCGTGCAAAAGTCATTTTGATCAGCTACAGATGTCACATTTGCGACCTGAGTTTCGCAAATGCGAAGGAGTCCTCACAAATGCAAAGCCCTTCACACTTCTGCTACCTTCGCAAATGCGAAGATAAGTTCGCAAATGCGACCTTTGAATCTTCGCAAATGCGACTATATGATCGCATTCGCCATCATTGCCCTTCCCCGACTCCCTTCGCAAATGCGAAAACTATTGGCCCAACTTCTCTTTGCATTTTTGATGAGAAGTTCGCAAATGCGAACCTCTCAGAGGTCGAATTATGATGCATGATCTCGCAAATGCGAGATTAGAGGCCTCATGAACACTTTAAACTTTAGTACCAAATACAATGAAATTCTCAAGAACACTTTAAAATTCATATCTTCTCAATTGGATGTCCGAATCACGTCAAATCAACTCCGTTTCTCACCAAATTTTACAGACAAGTCTTAAATATCATAATGAACCTGTACCGGGATCCAAAACTAAAATACGGACCCGATACTAACAATGCCAAATATCAATCAATTCTTAAAAATAAATAATTTTCAGGCTTTTAATTTTCATCAAAATTCATAACTCAAGCTAGGGACCTCCGAATTCAATTCCGGGCATACGCCCAGGTCCCATAATTCGATACGGACCTATTGGGACCGTCAAAGTATGGATCTGGGCCCGTTTACCAAAAATGTTGACCGAAGTCAACTAAAATTAATTTTTAAGGTAATTTTTTTTAGTTTTATTAGTTTTCAATATAAAAGCTTTCCGAAAACCTGCCCGGACTGCGCACATGAATTGAGGAGGGTAAAAATGAGATTTTTAAGGCTTAAGAGCACAGATTCGAGTACTAAAATATAAGATGACCTTTTGGGTCATCACACTAACACAGATCAAGAAAGCTTTTGAAAGGGTAGAGATGAACTTTGTTAAGATGAGGAGTAGCCTCTTATTCCTTACTTCTCTTTGCTGCACTCATGCAATTTCTTGCCGTATAGAAGGCTAGGTGTCTTTCGTAGAAAACCAAAACTTTTGTTGGTTTCTACTTTTGGTTGTTCATTAAGTCATTTCTGATCGGCCCGTAAAATTTTAGGGATTCAGAGACCCTCACCCAAATAAATGAAGTTGACGTGGACATTAGTACAAAAAAATTAAAAATCATACTGAATTCTCGTTTTATGGTCCTAATACACCAAAACAAGAGGAATGATCATGGCGAAGCTATGAATATTATTCATTGAGTCGTTTCTGATGGGCCCACAAAATTTTATGCTATTCAAAGCTCGTCGGCCGAAGTCATAAAGATGGCGTGGATTTTAGCACGCGAAAAAAGAATCGTCCTAAATTCTTGCATTATAACCCTAAACGCTAAGAATCGAGGAACAATCATGGAGAAACAGTGACTGTTTTTCATTAGATCGTTTCTCACAGCCTACGAAATTCTAGGTGATTCGGAGCCCGTCGCCTGAATTTATGAATGGCATAGACATCAACACAAAAAAAATAGAAATCCTCCTAAATTCCTGTTTGTCTCTAGAACGCCAAAAAATTAGGAACGGTCATAACGAAGCAATGACTATTGTTCATTAGGTGGTTTCTAATGGGCCCATCAAATTTTAGGTGATTTGGAGCCTGTAGCCCGAATTCATAAACATGGCATGGACAATGCACACAAAAAATTAAAAATCGTCTCGAATTTCTATTTTATGGACCTAAAGTACTTAAAGACGAGAAACAGTCATGGTGAAGGAATGACTATTGTTCATTAGGTCATCTCAGATGGACCAGTAAAATGTTTAGTGATTCGGCGCCTGTCGCCTGGATTCATGAAGAAGACGTGGGCATTAGCACACAAAAAATTAGAAATCGTCCCGAATTCCTGTTTTATGGCCCTAAAACACTAAAAATTGAGAACATATCATGATGAAGCAATGGATATTGTTCATCAGGTAATTTAGGATGAGCCCAGAAAAGTTTAGGCAATTCGGGACTCGCAGTCCGAATTTATGAAAATTGCGTGGATATTAGCAAAAGAAAAATTGAAAATCATTCCGAATTTCTATTATAGCCCTAAAAAGCAAAAACCCGAGTAATATTCATGTAGAAGTAATGATTATTGTTCATGATGTAATTTTTGATGGGTCCACAATATTTTAGGTGATTCAGAGCCCGTCTCTCGAATTTATGAAGATGACATGGACATTGGCATACGAAAAATTAAAAATCATCTTGAATTCCTGTTTTATGGCCCTAAAATACCAAAAAACAAGGAATGGTCATGGCGAAGCAATTACTATTATTCATTAAGTAATTTCAGATGGACTTACAAAATTTTAGGCAATGCGGAGACGGTCACCCGAATTTATGAGGATGACATGGACTAATGAATTGAATTGAAAATTGTCTTTAATTCCTGTTTTATGCCCCTAAAACATCAAAAAACGAGGAGCGGTCATGGAGAAGTATTGACTATTGTTCATTAGGTTATTTTTGAAGGGCTAGCAAAATTTTAGGCGATTCTAAGCCCGTTGACCAAATCCATGAAGATGGCGTGAACGTTAACACATGAAAAATTAAAACTCGTCCTGAATTCCTGTTATATGGTCCTACAATGCCCAAAATCGAGGAACGATCACGGCGAAGAAATGACTATTGTTTATTAGGTCATTTCTGATGGGCCCAAAATTTTTTAGGTGATTCTCCGTCATCCAAATTCATGAAGATGGCGTGGACATTAGCACAAAAAATTAGAAATCTATTTTATGCAGTAGTATGCCAAAAAATGAGGAATGATCATGTCGAAGCTTTGACTGTATTGTTCATTAGGTCGTTTATGATGGGCCCACAAACGTTAGGCAATTTGGAGTCCATTGTTCGAATTCATGAAGATAACGTGGACATTAGCACACGATGAATCGAAAATCATCTTGAATTCTTGATTTATGGCCCTAAAATGCCAAAAATGAGGAACAGTCTTGGAAAAACAATGTCTACTGGTCATTAAGTTATTTCTAATGGGCCCATAAAAGTTTAGGCGATTCGGACCTCGTCGCCGGAATGCATGAAGATGGCGTGGACATTAGCATATGAAAAATAAAAAATCATCCTCAATTCTTGTTATATGGCCCTAAAATACCAAAAAATGAGGAAAGGTCATAGCGAAGCAATGACTATTATTCATTAGGTCATTTCTGATGGACCCAAAAACTTTTAGGCGATTCGAAGTCCGTCGCCCGAATTCATGAAGATAGCATGAATATTAGCACAATAGTCATGGCAAAACAATGACTATTGTTCATTAGGTCTTCTGATGGGCCCATAATATTTTAGGCGATTAAGAGCCCATATCCCGAATTCACGAAGATGGAGTGAACATTAGCACGCAAACAATTAAAAATCATCATAAACTCCTATTTTATAGCCCGATAATGCCAAAAAATGAGAAACGTTCGTGGCAAAGCAATGACTATTATTAATTAGGCCATTTCTGATGGGCCCATAAAATTTTAGGCGATTCGGAGCCCGTCGCCCGCATTCATGATGGTGACATGGATATTAGCACACAAAAAATTTGAAATTGTTGCGAGTTCCTGTTTTATGGTCCTAAAATGCCAAAAATGAGGAGCGGACATGGCGAAGCAATGACTATTATTCATCATTAGGTAATTTATGATAAGGCCACAAAATTTCAGGCGATATGGATTCTGTCACCCGAATTCATGAAGATGTCGTGGATATTAGCATACAAAAATTTAAAATCGTCTTTAATTCCTGTTTTGTTGTCCTAAAATACCAAAAAATAAGGAAAATACATGATGAAGAAATGACTATTGTTCATTAGGTAATTTTTGATGGGCCTATAAAATTTCAGGCGATTTAGATTCCGTCGCCCGAATTTATGAAGATGGCATGGACATTAACACAAGAAAAATTAGAAATACTCTTGAATTCCTGTATCACGGTCCAAATACACCAACATATGGGGAACATTCATGGAGAAGCAATGACTATCGCTTATTAGGTCATTTCTAATGGGCCCAAGAAACTTTAGGCAATTCGTAGCCCTTCTCCCGTATTCATGAAGATGGCATGGACTAAAGCACATAAAAAATTAAAAATTGTTTCGAATTCCTGTTTTATATCCCTAAAGCTAAAAAGTAAGGAACAAGCACGACAAATCAATGACTATTATTTATTGATCATTCTAATGAGCCCACAAAATTTTAGGCGAAACGAAACTCGTCGCCCGAATTCATGAAGATAACGTGGACATTAGCACACGAAAAAATTGGAAATAGTCATGAATTCCTATTTTATGGCCCTAAAAATCTACGACACGAGGAACGGTCATGGTGAAGTAATGCCGATTGTTCATTAGGTCGTTTCTAATGGGTTCACAAAAATTTAGGCGATTCAGAACTCGTCTCCCGAATTCATGAAGACGACATGGGCAATAACACACAAAAATTTAATAATCATCCTCAATTCCTCTTTTATGACCCTAAAACACCAAAAATAAGGAACATTCAGGGTGAAGCAATGACTATTTTTCATTAGGTCATTTCTGATGGGCCCATAAAATCTTAGGCAATTCAGAGCCCGTCTCCCGAATTCATGAAGATGGCGTAGATATTTCCACACGAAAAATCGAAAATCGTCTTAAATTCCTATTTTATGGCCCTAAAATTCTAAATAACGAGAAACAATCATGGCGAAATAATGACTATTGTTTATTAGGACGTATCTGATGGCCCCACAACGTTATAGGTGATTTGGAGCCCATCAGCTGAATTCAAGAAGATGGCGTGGACTAAGCACATGAAAAAGTGAAAATCGTTCTGAATTCCTATTTTATGGCCCTAAAATGCCAAAAGACGTGGAACAGTCATGAAGAAGTAAACAATATTGTTTAGTAGGTCATTTTTGATGCCCCCATAGAATTTTAGGCGATTCATGTCATTATCACATTAAATAAATTCCTTTTTTATGGCCCTTTTCTTAGGCTATTGGGAACTCATAAGTCAAATTCGTGAAGATGGCGTTGACATTAGGACACAAATAATTAGAAATTGCCCTGAATTCTTTTTTTTATGGCCTTAAAATATAAAAAAAACGAGGAATAATAAAGGCAAAGCAATGACTATTATTCATGAGGTCATTGATAGGCCTGCATAATGTAAAGAGATTTGGAGTCGGTTGCCCGATTTGTGCAGATGGCATGGACTATAGCAAACAAAAATCTTTGAATCATCTGTAATTCCTGTTTCATGGCCCTAAAACGACAAAAAATAAGGGACGATCATATGCTAAGCGATGACTATTGTTCATTAGGTCGTTTTTATGGGCCCACACAATTTTAAGAAATTCGAAGCCGGTCGCCCGAATTCATGCATATGGCGTGGACTATAACACAAGAAAATCTAGGAATCATCCTGAATTTAATGAACAATAGTCATCGCTTCTCCATGAGCGTTTCTAGTGTTTTTGGCATTTTAGGGCCATAAATCAACTGCATGAATTCCACACCATCTGCATGAATTTGGGCAACGACTCAAAATCTCTTAAAATTATGCGAGCCCATAAAAAAGACCTAACAAACAAAAGTCATCGCTTCGCCATGAGCGTTATTTATTTTTTGGAATTTTAGGCCCATAAAATAGGAATTCAGTACGTTTCCCAGATTGTTTGTGCTATAGTCCACACCATCTACATGAATTCGGGCGACCGGCTTCGAATCTTCTAAAATTTTGCGAGCCCATGAAAAACGACATAATAAACAATAGTCATTGCTTCACCATGACCATTTCTCGTTTTTAGCGTGTTAGGGCCATAAAGCAAGAATTCATTATGATTCCTAGATTTTCGTGTGTTATCCATGCCATTCACATGAATTTGGAAGACCCGCTACAAATCTCCTAAAATTTTAAGAGCCCATAACAAACGACCAAATAAATATTAGCCATAAAATAGGAGTTCAAGACGATTCCAAGATTTTCGTGTACTATAGTCCATGCCATCTGCATGAATTTGGGTGACTGGCTTCGAATTTCCTAAAACTTTGTGAGCCCACAAAAAATGACATAATGAACAATAGCCATCGCTTCGCCATAACCGTTCTTCTATTTTTGCGTTTTAGGGCTATTAAATAAGAATTCAGGATGATTCCCAAATATTCGTGCACTATAGTCCATGCTATCTGTATGAATTCGGGCGATCGACCTCGAATCTCCTAAACTTTGCAGGACAACAAAACACTGACCTAATGAATAATAATCTTCGCTTTGCCATGACCATTCCTTTTTTTTTGGGCATTTTAGGGCCATAAAAGAGGAATATAAGACGATTCCAGATTTTCGTGTACTATAATCCATGCCATCTGCATGAATTCGGGCGATCGGCCTCGAATCTCCTAAAATTTACAGGACAACAAAAAACTGACCTAATGAACATCAGTTATTGCTTCGCCTCGACCGTTCCTTATTTTTAGGCGTTTAGGGCCATAAAAAAGAAATATAGGAAAATTCCAGATTTTTGTATACTATAATCCATGCCATCTGCATGAATTTGGACGAAAGGCACTGAATCTCCTAAAGTTTTGTGGGCCCATAAAAAATGACCTAATGAACAGTAGTTATTGCTTCGCCTCGACTGTTCCTCGTTTTTAGGCGTTTAGGGCCATAAAACAGGAATTCAACACGATTCTCAAATTTTCATGTAATATAGTCCAAGCCATCTGCATGAATTCGAGGGACCGCTTCCGAATCTCCTAAAAGTTTGCAGGCATAATAAATAATAGTCATCACTTCGCCATGACCGTTCCTCAATTTTTTGGCATTTAGGGCCATAAAATAAGAATTCAAGACGATTGTTAGATTTTCATGTGCTATATGTAAATCTAAGATTTTCGTGTGTTAAATTTTCGTGTGCTATACCAAAAAATAGGAATTCAGCACGATTCTCATATTTTCGTGTACTACAGTCCACGCCATCTGTATGAATTCGAGGACCGCCTCCGAATCTCCTAAAATTTTGCAGGCATAATGAATAATAGTCATCACTTCGCCATGACCGTTCCTCATTTTTTGGCATTTTAGGGCCATAAAATAAGAATTCAAGACGATTGTTAGATTGTTAGATTTTCGCTGTCTACATGAATACGAGCGACCGGCTAAGAATCTCCTAAAGTTTTACGGACCCATAAAATTTGACCTAATAAAATATAATAATCTCTTCGACCATGAATGTTCCTCATTTTCGGTGTTTTAGGGCTATAAAATAGGAATTCAGGACGATTCCCAGATTTTTGTGTCCTATAATCCACGCCATATGCAGGAATTCAGGCGACCAACCCCGAATCTTCTAAAATTTTGCCCGCACATAACAAATGACCCAATGACCAATAGTCATCGTTTCGCCATGACTGTTCCTCATTTTATGGCATTTAGGGCCATAAAATCGGAATTCAGGACGATTCCTAGATTTTCATTTGCTATAGTCCACACCAACTGCATGAATTCGGGCGACCAACTCGAAATCTCTTAAAATTTTGCGGGCCCATAAAAATGATCCAATGAACAATATTCATCGCTTCGCCATGATTATTCCTCGTCTTTTGGCGTTTTGCGGCCATAAAATAAGAATTCAGGACGATTCCCAAATTTTCTTGTGTTATAGTCCACCCCATTTGAATTAATATGTGCGAACAGCTTCGAATATCCTAAAATTTTGCGGGCCCATTAAAAAAGACTTAATGAACAATAGTCATCACTTCGAGAGGATCGTTCCTAAATGTTTTCTATTTTAGAGACATAAAACAGGGATTTAGGATGATTCTCATATTTTCGTGAGCTATAGTCTACGTCAGGCGCATGAATTCGGGAGATGGCCATCAAAAACGACCTATTGAAAAATAGTCATCGCTTCGCCATGATTGTTCCTAGTTTTTTGTCATTTGGGGCCATAAAATAGGAATTCAAGACGATTCCTAGATTTTCGTGTGCTATAGTTCAAGCCATTTGCATAAATTCGGGTGGCTGGCTTCGAATCTCTTATAATTTTGCGGGCCCATTAACAATGACCTAATGAACAATATGTATTGCTTCGACATGACCGTTCTCATTTTTTGGCCTTTTAGGGCCATAAAATAGGAATTCAGGACGATTCCCATATTTTCGTGTGATATAGACGTCTTGCTTATTTTGAGAAGAAGGTTGTTCAAGCATAAGGTCATTGTCTCTCGTCTTAGTGCTTCTCGTTGGTTATAACGATAGAGCTGCACTGAAAGAGCTTTCTTACAGTTTGTTCTATTTGTTGTTGTGTAATTTGCTCCCTTTTTCCGGCAACGCCATATGCATGAATTCGGTCCACTGGTTCCGAATCTCCTATAATTTTGCTGGCTCATTACAAATGACCTAATAAACAATAATTATTACATCTCCATGACCGTTCCTTATTTTTTTGCCATTTTAGGGAAATGAAACAGGGATTAAGGATGATTCCCAGATGTTACATTTTGCATTTTCGTACGTTAAAGTTTCGTCGTAAGTTGATCAACGTAAGCTCAAGAATGAGATTAATTTTGAGGATATAGGTAATTATGTTATTTATAACATGTGATAAGTAAGTGCCGTGAAGGTTATTGGGTAAACAAATCGAAGAAAATGAGTTTCGTTGAAGTTTGACAATCTGGAATAAAATACGGTCCAAGCTATAATACCCTGTATTTATTGACTAGTGCCATATAATGTACCACATGACCATGATAGTAAGGTGTATAAGGTATGTTAAAGGTGATTAGTATTTAAGTAATTTGAGATAATTCTTAATTATGTTGGTAATGGGTTAATTATTGATTTTAGTAGGAAGTTAGCTAATATTAGACCTCCCAACGTGGCAGGAAGTTGGATTGTTAATCAAGCCTAATAGTTACTAGGTAAATTAGGTAGCTAGGTGACATATTTAGGGGATTCTTTGGCAAAGTAATCACATAAAGTGGGGCCCACACCTACTATGATAAAGACAATTTAAGTGAGATGTATATGCTTGCTAGTAACGAATGGAAAGTCTAAAAAAGAATTCATATAAACCCTTACAATGCTACAACAACGTGAGATGCAATTCTAAGGGAGCACAATAGAATCTTTCTCAAGAATATCATACGGATTTTTCCCTACTTCGATCCACCGTTACGTATTTTTCACAAAAGACGTGGGTTAGAGGGATTGTTAAGAGAATCGGGTCAGGTATGTTAAGGCTATCCCTTCTTTCCTTTTGGCATGATCCATACGATACAAACAAAACGAGCAAACGCACAACTTTCATAAATGCCTCTATTCATAGAAGCACTAGGGATGCCTATGTTATTGATTCCCTATGTGTCTTATTATTATATCGTCTGTTCATGGGTTTTAGAAAATACGTAAGTTGATAAAGTTATTTCGTGATATTACCCGAAGGTATATTGATCATATGACATCCCGAGAGATCTTATTGACTTACTTCATTATGCATTGCATTCATTTATACTTATACATTGACCCATGCCCAGATTGGCGATATATATATATATATATATATATATATATATATATATATAT
>AWOL01S0014624.1:27894-47790 GCA_000715115.1 Nicotiana otophora
CGGTGAAAGAGTTTGGCCTGATCTAAACTTATCTCCACGGGCAAATGAGGAGCGAGGACATAATTTCTCCCCAAGTTTACATAATCCACAAGCCCAGTGATAAACTTCAATTTTCTTTTGTGTTACGATATTTATTTTTATGTATTGAATTTGTATTAACACTCATATATTCCACATGGGGTACCGGCAAGATATAAATTTTATAAATTATGAATCAACAGACAGTTGGAATATGCCTAGTTTTGGTGTGTTGGATCATGATAGTCCATCCGGGAGTCATCACCAACAGGATAATGTGCATCATGGGATATCAACACATTATGATTTGTAAGTGAAGTGATAAAGTTTATATGTAAAGTTTGGATGAATTTGAGAAACTCATTATTTTATTGGTTGTGCAGTGAAAACGAGCAACTTGAAGGTCCTGTCCTTACTCAATTGCCCGAAGACGACATATTTAATCGGAATCTGGCATATGCGCAAAGTCAGAAAGATGATAGTGATTATGACAACAATACTGACGAGTCTAGAGATGACACACCCTTCCCTGATGAGGGTGACAGTGATGAGGACGAGAATGATGAACCTGATTTGACGAGGGAACATGCTCCACCTCCAATTAGACCAAGAGTATACGAGTCCCATGTGCCGTTTCATTCAAGGGAGATTCCCTAGCTTGATCATTTGCCAAGTATGCCGGATGTGGATGCCCTCACAAGGGATATTGATGAAATTCGGACAGCAATGTGGGATGAATCTAGAGCAACGGTGTTGTCAAAGGGCATGCTTTTTCCCGATAAAACGCGCCTAACTAGGGCAGTGCTAATGTACAACGCAAAAGAGTATCGTGAGATCACAGTACGTGATTCATCTCCAGATGTATACAAGGTAGTCTACCATAGATGGTTTACGGGTTGTAATTGGATGCTGCATGCGAGGAAGAAGAAAACAAATATGTGAGTTGTGGGTAAATACATTGGCACCCAAAATTGTGAAATGGACACACATTCAGTGGGAATCATTTTAACTTGAATGCTAACTTAATTTCTCTTGTCTTGATTCCACACATTGAAGCGTCCATAAGGTACAATATCAAAGAGTGTATAACATCCATCCACCAGGAATATGGGTGCACCATTACCAAAAGAAAGGCATTTCTCGGGCGCGAACGTACGTTTGAAATTGTTTATGGTAACTGGGATAAGTCCTTTGCATCTCTACCCAGGTACATGGATGCATTGCAATACTTTAACCCCGGGACTGTTGTTGAATGGAAGCTTGAGCGAAGTCCGGGAATACCAGAACATATATTCAAATATGTGTTCTGGGCATTTAAACCAGCAATTGATAGTTTTCTGCATTGCCGGCCGGTAATATCCATAGACGCTACTCATGTCTATGGAAAGTATGATATTAAGTTGTTGATCGTTGTTACCGCAGATGCTAATGGAAGTATATTTCCTTTAGCTTTTGCTATTTGTGCAATGAAAGCCAAGAGACATGGACACTATTTTTGAACCACTTGAAATAGCATGTTTGAAACAGCGTTCAGGTATTTGTCTAATATCTGATCGGCATGGTGGTATTTTAAGTTCTGTACAAAATTTGCGTGCATGGCAGGAACCATATGCCTACCACCTTTACTGTGTGAGGCACCTGAAGGCCAATTTCCAGAAGGCATATCCCAACAAGGATTTGCATGATTTAATATGGATGGCTGCAACAAATCACCAAGAGCGTAAATTCAGGAGGCGCTTGGAATCTATCAGGCAGGAAGACGGGGGAGCCTATCGTTAGTTGATGTGACATGAGCTTAACAAATGGACTTTTCATGCGGATGGTGGCAGATTATGGGGAATCCTGACTACAAATGTGTTAGATTCTTTCAACGGATTATTGAAGTCTACACGAGAATTGCCTGTCACTGCCATGGTGCGGATGTCATTCAAGCAGATGGCGGAGAGGTTTATTGAAAGGGCTAGAGGTGCATCATCATTGATGGAAATGGGTGTTGAATTTATGCTAATACCAATGAAAAGATTTGATAAATACAGGAAACGAGCACATTGGCATTCATTTTTGCAATATTGAAATGAGTGAAATATTTTTAAAGTTCGCACCGCTATCCATCACAACTGGGAGAATAATACACACACCGTAAATGAATCCAGAAGGTTATGATATTGTGGGAAATGGTCTATCTACCACATGCCTTGCTCACATGCCATCAAGTGCTTTCAACATACGGGTTTAGGGGCAACCAACTACGTTGATAAAGAATATAGTGTTGCTACATACTTAAACACCTATAGTGGGCAATTGCAGCCAGTGGGTGATGAGCATTATTGGCCGCCGGAACCATTTAAAATGGTGTGTAACAAGGACTATGTATGTCAACGACATGTGCAAAAAGGAACGTGTATACGGAACTAAATGGATGTTGGTGATACCATTTATGCGCGCAAATGTGGCATATGCTCGCAAACAAGACATGACCGTCGTAAATGTCCTTCAGCTGGATTGGGCGGCGGTGGTAATCCATCTCCTAGTGGAAGTTCATCTAATGTGCTTAACTATCAAAGATACATGTAGTGTTTTATTTCCGTAATGTGGTCGTAATAAGTGTATCTACTTGTTTATCTTGCAGAATGTATGAAATAAAATTATGTTTCTATTGCTATTAAATCTTATTGATATTTAACATTAATACTTTAGTACAACAATCTAACATAAAGCCATTTTCAAAAAAAACAATTGTCTTATCGACCTGAAAAAGCTGCTCGCCTACAAAAGCTATCTTCTGAAAAGCTGTATTGTACTCGAAAGAATCTTTAACACGTGAAGCATAACGCGGTGAATTACTTCGTTATGTGTGTTGTCTTGTCGACCTGAAAAGTTGCCCGCCTGCAAAGTTATCTTCTGGAAAAACTGTTTTGTATCCGAAAGAATCTTTAACACGCGAAGCATAGCGCGATAAAATACTACGCCATGTGGGTTGTCTTGCCTATAAATAACTAGCGCATTTTAGTTATTATCTGTGCTTAATAAAAACAAATAGCAAAACTTTCCATAATNGTTATGCGACCGCAAAATGATTGCAAACCTATCCAGTGAAGCCCATTTATGGGCATCGATTTTTCGGTGCATTTTGCGACCCGCATACCCATTCTGCGGTCCATTATGCGACCGCAGACCTGCTTTCGGAGGGTTAATTTTTCTATTTTCATAACCTGACCCCATTTTGATAAATAGGCTTTGGGACTCATTTTGGAGCAAACATCTGACATTGTTAGAGAGAATGGAGAGTGTTCTAGAGAGAGGAAGAAGCTCAAGTGCTTTGTTTATCAAGATCTTGTTCAAGTTTTGAAATCCAACAAGGAAATATCACAAGATCTTCACCCAAAAGGTAAGGTTCTAACCACTAGTCTTCAATTTCGAGTTTGGGTAAAAATGGGTGATTACGAGTATGATTCTTGGGTGTAATAGTATCATTTATTCATATCAATAAGGTTTATGGAAAGATTGTTGAGTTCAAATGAGTATAGATTGGGTTGAAAATGGTAGAAATCTTCAAAGCTTTTAATTGAAGATTTGAGGGTCGAGTTGATGTCGGAATTTGGTGAAATTTGTATGGTTGGATTCGTGATTGGATGGGCGTTCATATTTTGTAACTTTTGTCGGGTTCCGAGATATGGGACCCACGGGCGATTTTTGAGTTAATTTCAGATTTTATTGAAAACAATTAGTATTTCCTTATGGAATTAATTACTATAATTGGTATTGATTGAATCGAATTAAGTGTGGCTAGATAAGAGGCTTTTGGAGACCAATTCTCATGGCAAGGGCATATCGGAATAAAGAATTACACAGTTTTAGGTAAGTAACAGTTTTAAATCTGGTCCTGAGGGTATTAAACCCCAAATTTTGGTATTATGTGATTATTTTGGAGGTGACGCACATGTTAGGTGACGAGCGTGTGGGCGTGCACCAAGGGGATTATGACTTGGTTTGTCCCGGGAAACTGTAAAGTTGAATAATTGGTTGTTAGCTATATGCCCTCTATGTGTTGATAAAATTTGATTGTAAATCATGTTAGAAATCATACTTAGGCTATGTGATAGTACTGTTGGGACCCACAGAGGTCGTGTACTTGTTGAATTGCCTACTAAAAGCTATATTTACTCAGTCTCAGTTTTTACTTGAACATTTTATCTCAGTCTCTATTATTATTATTAATATATTATATCATTGTTGTTTGGGCTGATTTCATGATTATTGAGAGCCCGAGAGACTGGAGAGATTTATGACTGAGGGAGGCCGAGGGCCTGATTATGAGGATATTTTATGGATCGGGGCTACCCGCCTACAGCAGGCCTTATTGGCTTATTATTGCACGTGAGTTGGCCGTGCGGATCCTTATATTATTATTGCACGTGAGTTGGCCATGCAGCACGTGAGTTGGCCGTGCGGATCCAAATATTTATATTATGGCACGCGAGTTATCCGTGCGGATCCAGATATTTATATTATGGCACGTGAGTTATCCGTGCTTATAGCGCTTGCGCTTTAGGAGCCCCTCATGAGTCTGTACACCCCCAGTGAGTGCGGTTACCCATTGGGAGTGAGTGATGAGGGCTGGCAGCCTAGGGAGTGATGAGGGCTGGGAGCCCAAAGAGTGATTGTTGTCCTAAGAGGTGGTACTTGATTTTCTTTTGTTGTTGCACTTAGTTGCTATCTGTCATTGTTGTGAAATCTCTGAAAGATTGTTGATATACGGATTACATTAACAGGAACTATATAAAAATTGATTTGACATTAAACTGCCAGATTTGATAGCATGTCTATTCTTTGCTGGAATTACTGAAAATGAACCATAACTGTGTAGCTCGTTACTATCTTCAGTTTCTTATTTATTATTGTTACTTGCTGAGTTGGTTGTACTCATACTACACACTGTACTTTGTGTGCAGATCCAGGTGTTCCCAGACATAGCGAGTGTTGATCCTTTTCGCGCGGTTGATGTTCAGGAGATTTTGAGGTAGCTGTCGTGTTCCGCAGACCTTGTCTCTCCTTCTCTATCTCCTTGTTCACTATGTTTGGCCTCAAACTATTATAGACTGTATTTTTCAGACTTGTACTCATATTAGATGCTCATGTACTCGGTGACACCAGGTTTTGGGGAGTGTTTGTATTGTATTTAAATATTTTATTTTCAATCTTGAGAGAAATTGTGGTTTATTGAGATTTTCGGTTGCCTAGTATTGAGATAGGCGCCATCTTGACGGGTGAGATTTTGGGTCGTGACAAGTTGGTATCAGAGCTCTAGGTAACATAGGTCTCACGAGTCATGAGCAGGTTTAGTAGAGTCTTGCGGATCGGTACAGAGACGTCTGTACTTATCTTCGAGAGGCTGCTGAATCCTTAGAAAAATTTCACTCTCTTGTATTCTATCGTGTAGAATTGATTTATCTTGAAACATAACTCTTTGAATTCCTTCTACATATTCGTATGCGCACATGAGCACTCGGTATCAGCTATGCATCACAGCTTGTTATTTCATGAATGAGGTTCGAAATGTGTATTCTGTATTTTGGTGATGGGCCAGTCTGGAGGACTTGAGGCCAGGATTAGACCGCAGCTTAGGCTCGGTAATTTCAGTTGTATGAACTTATATAATTAGACTCATATGTCCGGTGGTAGTGTCCCTATGAGTGGAATTTGTAGCTCGATGAATGGCCGGATTACCATATGATGATTTTATTGTGATCGCGGGATGTATTCAGATGGTTAAAGGATGTAAAAATGGATTATTGGGTATTTGATTTCTATCTCGATTTGACATAGAGTCTCGAGTTATGAATGTGTTGAAGAATCTTTTATGTGGTGTAATTGTGGAACAAATTGAATTTTCGTGTCTTGTTGATGAGTTCAAACTCATGAAGGTTAAGTGATTACGTAGGAGTTGTGGGACTAAAAAGGGTATAGAAAGATGCCAGTTTGAGGCTAAACATGCGGGTTATCAGCTGCGGAATAAACTACAGAGGTGTGATCTTTATAATGTTGTGTGGAGAATCTTCTTTTCTACCAGTAGGGAAGATGTATTGGGATTTGAATTTGAATCTGGCTGAGAAAGTTGACTTGACTGTCACGAGAATAAATGCGAACTTAGCGGATGCTTGAGGTAATTATGGTTGGTGTGTCTTGATCTTGAGAAGAATTTTCGTTGAACTGACTGTAGTATTATGGCAGTAATAAAGTATGGGTATTGTGAGTTATGAAGAGTTTTAATCTATGGCTTTGAGCCAAGTGGGGGAGCCTGCTATTGACAATTCAATTCATGATTATGTGTCAAATATTTTTTATTTTGGTCTGGAGTATACTTGGGAATCGGTGATGACTTGCAGAGGTGGAGTTCGAGAATGAGTCGAGTAAGGAAATTTCTAGATACGGGTTATATTGCGCTTTTTGAGTATATGAAAATCGTGGGATGAGTGAGTTGTTATTTGTGAATGATGTAGTGTGCACGGAGTATGAATTTGATAGGTGGTATTAAAGTAGAAATATTCCTTTGAGTATTGTTGTGCTAATGGGGAACATGTCTTTTGGCCCATTTAGGCGGTGTAATGTGGATTTGAACAAAGGGGGTGACTCTCGAGAAAGTTCCAATGGATTCAAAATTAATATGTAACAATTGAGAATTTTTGGCGGATTTGTTTATGTCTAAAATATGAAATTTAAGTTGGATGGTATCGAGAATTGTGCCATTTTTGTATATCATTAAGGATTTTATATTTCGGTATCAGGAAGGTGAACGAAACGGCCTTAGACTCAAATAAGGTATTTTCAGAGTGGGTGTTTTGATTGTGGTATTTATAAGGGTAATTATGATGTAGAGAGACTCTACAGATATTTTGGTGGCAATATTCTTGGGTTTTGGTGACCTACGTGGTTTGGTCGAGTTAGAGGAATTTAGTTCTAATAGCTTACTTATGTGCAGATGGATTTCAAAGTGTTCTTGACGGTTTGAACCGAATATTTTCTATTGGTATGGGAAACATGTTATATATTGTGATTTCCTCCTGGAAGGAAGCGAGAGAAAGATTTCCAACTAACCGGGTATGTAATTTATCGGTGACTCAGAGTTGATAATGAGATTCTTGTGCCTTTCACATAGTAGATGTAGTGTGTTGTGCGGGATTTAGATTCCCACGCATAAGGTGGCAGTTCATTCTTGAAAGAAAGATCACAAATTTTGGACAGATTGGTCAGTTTCAGATATTTAGAGGAATGTTATAACTGCCCGAGGATCCCTGAGAAGGGTGCGCATTTCAGAAGGTGCGTTATGTTTTGACTTACGGATGTTCATTGATATTGCAGTACCCACCTGGGTTATAGACTGCTAATATTCAAATTATTTCTATGTGATACGAAAGAATTATGAAAGTATTCCTCATGGGAAGATCGTGAAAAGAAGACGTGTTAGTCATTCTAGTGCTGGAGTTGGGATCGGTTACGGTGATTCATGTCTTTGATGAATTTGGAGACGGGGAGTTCTCAGAAGTATATTATTTCAGGTTGCGTCCTGTTTGAGGTGAGTATTTTAATTTTTACTCAGTGGAGGCACTAGTTGCATTAATTAATTGTGATAGCTACGCGCTATAAGTGTGCATATATGTGAGGTTTGAGCCAATGTGCGGGCATCGGAGCAAGTACTCATACTCGAAAGAATGCTTAGGCTATGATATGCCTAGAATTGACTGTTGAGCATAAAGTTATAACATTTCTCGTATTCATACCTTTGTTAAGAACTATCTGGGATACATTTGAGGTTTAAAAGAGGTTAATTCCCCTGAATAAATGGAGTAGTTACTATTTTTGTGTTAACTTGCCAATTTGAAGTGTGACACCAGACTTTGCACATGCTTACGCTATGGCGTGTTATTTATACCAGTCCAGGAGCATGTGAATCTTATTTTATTTATCACATACAAGTGTACTTATTTGATTGCTCCTCTATGATATGCTTGGACTGAAGGCCTGTGACCATGCCTGGCGGATCCATATACTGATGTTTTTGGCACGTAAGTTGTCCGTGCGGGTTCAGATATTAATACGATAACACGTGAGTTGTCCGTGTGAGTGATGTTAATGTGAGCTCTAAAAGAGCTGGTTACTGTTATTAAACTTGTGTGTATCGGTTGTACAATATATAATGAGATTATAGCATTACAATTGTGGTGGTTCTTGTTGAACTTACAATACGGTTCTCTACTTTGAGACATTTTCCATTTTTGGGTACAAAGTTGTGTAGTTGTGGATTGAGTTGTATTGGTGTGGCATGTCAATAGGATAGTTGTGTGTAATAATATAAGGTCATTGGACCTAGAATGGATACTATCAGATTGGATTCCAGTATATTGGGAGGATAATATTAAAGGTCGGCATAGAAAGTGATTTTATCTGGGACTATGGTTATGGCTGGATACAGCTTGTTCATACTTATACAGTGTGTAGATGTGAGATTCGGGTATTGAAAAGAATTCTGGATGTTAGAAATTTGGCTCCATAGTTTTTGGGCTAAGGTTAAATTAATGATTTTCAGTTATGTTGTGTGGTCAGGCCTATATAGAATAGGGTGACGTGAGATCACCCCCGGGTACGTGCGTGGTAAGATGGAATAGTGATGTGGTGGCTTGGAAACAACTCTTGGCACGTTCGAGGACGAATGTATGTTTAAGTGAGGGAGATTATAACGACCCGACCGGTCGTTTTAAGCATTTACGCTCCTTTCAACTATTTGAAGTATTGAATAACTTCCTACGAGGTATTATGACTTGTGTAAATTATCGGTTTTGGTTTTAAGGTACTTCAGAGTTAGCTTGGAAGAATGAATTTCATGTTTGAAGCTTAAGTTGAAATAGTTGACAGGATGTCGACTTATGTGTAAACGACCTCGGAATGGAGTTTTGATAATTCCAATAGCTTCGTATGGTGATTTTGGGCTTAGGAGCATGTCCGGAAAATTATTTGGAGGTACGTAGTAGAATTTGGCTTGAAATGCCAAAAGTTAAATTTTTGGAAAGTTTGACCGGGGGATTGACTTTTTGATATCAGAGTCGGAATCCAATTCCGTAAATTGGAATAGGTCCGTTATGTCATTTATGACTTGTGTGCAAAATTTCAAGTCAATCGGACTTGATTCGATATATTTCGACATCGAAAGTAGAAGTTGAAAATTTCATAAGACTAAAGTTTCAAATGAGTTCGCACAAGATCCAACTTTGAAAGAGAATATCTATATATATATATATATATATATATAGATTTATGTGATGATCTACCTATCAAATGAAAGATCTTCGAGTCTAGTTTCTAACGCTTCAAACCGTTCGTCATTTGGACATTCCTACAAGAAGTTATGACCAAATTACCAAAGTCTGGAAAAATGCGATTCTGCGACCAATTCTGCGATCGCAGAACCGTTATGCGATCATAGAAGTAGTTATGCGACCGCAAAATGATTGAAAACCTGTCCAGTGAAGCCCATTTCTGGGCATCGATTTTTTGGTGCATTTTGCGACCCGCATACCCATTCTGCGGTCCATTATACGACCGCAGACCTGCTTTCGGAGGGTTAATTTTTTTATTTTCATAACCCGACCCCATTTTGATAAATAGGCTTTGGGACTCATTTTGGAGAAAAAATATGACATTTTTAGAGAGAAGGGAGAGTGTTCTAGAGAGAGGAAGAAGCTCAAGTGCNGTGATTATTTTGGAGGTGATGCACATGTTAGGTGACGAGCGTGTGGGCGTGCACCGAGGGGATTGTGACTTGGTCTATCCCGGGAAACTATAAAGTTGAATAATTTGTTGTTAGCTATATGCCCTCTATGTGTTGATAAAATTTGACTGTAAATCATGTTAGAAATCATACTTAGGCTATGTGATAGAACTGTTGGGACCCACAGAGGTCGTGTACTTGTTGAATTGCCTGCTAAAAGCTATATTTACTCAGTCTTAGTTTTTACTTGCACATTTTATCTCAGTATCTGTTATTATTATTGATATATCATATCATTGTTGTTTGGGCTGATTTCATGATTATTGAGAGCCCGAGAGACTGGAGAGATTTATGACTGAGGGAGGCCGAGGGCCTGATTGTGAGGATATTTTATGGATCGGGGCTGCCCACCTGCAGCAGGCCTTATTGGCTTATTATTGCACGTGAGTTGGCCGTGCGAATCCTTATATTATTATTGCACGTGAGTTGGCCGTGCAGCACGTGAGTTGGCCGTGCAGATCCAGATATTTATATTATGGCACATAAGTTGTCCGTGCAGCACATGGGTTGTCCGTGCTTATAGCGCTTGGACTGTAGGAGCCCCTCATGAGGCTGCACACCCCCAGTGAGCGCGGGTGCCTATTGAGAGTGAGTGATGAGGGCTGGAAGCTCAGAGAATGATGAGGACTGGGAGCCCAGAGAGTGATTGTTGTCCTAAGAGGTGGTACTTGATTTTCATTTGTTGTTGCACTTAGTTGCTATCTGTCATTGTTGTAAAATCTCTGAAAGATTGTTGATATACGGATTACATGAACAAGAACTATATAAAAATTGATTTGACATTAAACTGCCAGATTTGATAGCATGTCTATTCTTTGCTGGAATTACTGNGTTTATGGAAAGATTGTTAAGTTCAAATGGGTATAGATTGGGTTGAAAATGGTAGAAATCTTCAAAGATTTTAATTGAAGATTTGAGGGTCGAGTTGATGTCGGAATTTGGTGAAATTTATATGGTTGGATTCGTGGTTGGATGGACGTTCATATTTTATAACTTTTGTCGGGTTCCGAGATGTGGGACCCACGGGCGATTTTTGAGTTAATTTCGGATTTGATTGGAAAAATTAGTATTTCCTTATAGAATTAATTACTATAATTGGTATTAATTGAATTGAATTAATTGTGGTTAGATACGAGGCTTTTGGAGACCAATTCTCGTGGCAAGGGCATATCGGAATAAAGAATTACACGGTTTGAGGTAATTAACAGTTTTAAATCTGGTCCTGAGGGTATTAAACCCCGGATTTTGGTATCATGTGATTATTTTGGAGGTGATGCACATGTTAGGTGACGAGCGTGTGGGCGTGCACCGAGGGGATTGTGACTTGGTCTATCCCGGGAAACTATAAAGTTGAATAATTTGTTGTTAGCTATATGCCCTCTATGTGTTGATAAAATTTGACTGTAAATCATGTTAGAAATCATACTTAGGCTATGTGATAGAACTGTTGGGACCCACAGAGGTCGTGTACTTGTTGAATTGCCTGCTAAAAGCTATATTTACTCAGTCTTAGTTTTTACTTGCACATTTTATCTCAGTATCTGTTATTATTATTGATATATCATATCATTGTTGTTTGGGCTGATTTCATGATTATTGAGAGCCCGAGAGACTGGAGAGATTTATGACTGAGGGAGGCCGAGGGCCTGATTGTGAGGATATTTTATGGATCGGGGCTGCCCACCTGCAGCAGGCCTTATTGGCTTATTATTGCACGTGAGTTGGCCGTGCGGATCCTTATATTATTATTGCATATGAGTTGGCCGTGCAGCACGATAGTTGGCCGTGCGGATCCTTATATTATTATTGCACGTGAGTTGGCCGTGCGAATCCTTATATTATTATTGCACGTGAGTTGGCCGTGCAGCACGTGAGTTGGCCGTGCAGATCCAGATATTTATATTATGGCACATAAGTTGTCCGTGCAGCACATGGGTTGTCCGTGCTTATAGCGCTTGGACTGTAGGAGCCCCTCATGAGGCTGCACACCCCCAGTGAGCGCGGGTGCCTATTGAGAGTGAGTGATGAGGGCTGGAAGCTCAGAGAATGATGAGGACTGGGAGCCCAGAGAGTGATTGTTGTCCTAAGAGGTGGTACTTGATTTTCATTTGTTGTTGCACTTAGTTGCTATCTGTCATTGTTGTAAAATCTCTGAAAGATTGTTGATATACGGATTACATGAACAAGAACTATATAAAAATTGATTTGACATTAAACTGCCAGATTTGATAGCATGTCTATTCTTTGCTGGAATTACTGAAAATAAACCATAACTGTGTACCTCGTTACTATCTTCAGTTCCTTATTTATTATTATTACTTGCTGAGTTGGTTGTACTCATACTACACCCTGCACTTCGTGTGCAGATCCAGGTGTTCTCGGACATAGCGGGTGTTGATCCTTTTCGCGCAGTTGATTTTCGGGAGATTTTGAGGTAGCTGCCGTGTTCCGCAGACCTTGTCTCTCCTTCTCTATCTCCTTGTTCACTATGTTTGGCCTCAGACTATTATAGACCATATTTTCCAGACTTGTACTCATATTAGATGCTCATGTACTAAGTGATACCAGGTTTTGGGGAGTGTTTGTATTGTATTTAAATATTATATTTTCAATCTTGAGAGAAATTGTGGTTTATTGAGATTTTCGGCTTGCCTAGTATTGAGATAGGCGCCATCACTACGGGTGAGATTTTGGGTCGTGACACCAACCAAGGTGCTATTGTGGCAAAAATGCGATTTTGAAGGCATGTTGGTCCGATGGTAATGTTGGGCGCACACACTAGATGTGCCAACAATTGTTTGGATGCAATGACGGAAATCATTGTATGTTTGAGGAATGGTATGATGAACCCATTAACCAAGAATACTACAAATCATGTTTGTAGTATGTTTGGAATATGAACGTTGAATACCAACGCCAGATCTCTGAAATGCAACGAGAAATTGCAGCAGTGGAGGAGAAACTAAAAGAGGCGGAAGAAGAAAAAAATAAAATGGAAGAGAAATTTAAGTGGTTGGAGCAGAGAATAATAGGCGGTAGTGACTAAATAAATACATGTATGTGTTGAGTGTAGTATTATATCTTTATGTTTTCTATGTCATGTGTTTTCATTAGTTGTACTGAATTTAAATTATGTTAAGTTGCTATGTTTGTATTTGTGTTGTAGTATTAAAATAACGAAGAACCGGAGAAATAAAAACATAATGCGCATATAATGTAAACAATAAAAATTGTTGCTATTGTTTACTGAATGTCATATGTACATAAAATACATCAATGTGTCCCACATCCTGTATGCTTTAATGTAGTCGTTGGCCTGAGGCGCATCCCATCCCGCCCGGCTACGCTTTCAGGATCATCCTTATCACGTCGCCTCTTTATCGGAGGATGCGCTATAGCATGATCGTCAGTAGGGCTTTCCGGCTCGGTAGAAGGGGTCGCCGGTCCAGCAGTAACCTACAGAATAATAAGATATTTTAGTATATGAAATATGTATTAGTAATGTACGTGTTAAGTCACATAAATGTAAATTGTCTTACCATGGTCTCATCAGGCTCTTGAATATAATCATCCATCGCAGCTATGTCAGTATCGCACAAGGTGTCCTCCGTGACGGGGGAGGATGAAGCCTTAACAAAAAATATGTCAAATATTTATGACTAATCAATGAGATAAAAACAAATATAAATAATAGTAATGCAAATAAACATGCGCCTGTGAAAGATCCTCAGCATCCCTCGATGATGAGCCATAACTCAGCCGGCGCCCACTATCCACATCTCGTGTCAGACAATCATCGGTGACGGTCGATGGGTTAGGAAAATACTGATCCCACTCCTGTCGCGTAATGGCCGAGCCCGCGATCAATAATGGAGATGACGGGGTCACCTGCGAAGTCCCTGGAGTAAGCTGAAGGCTGAATGGCGGCATATCTCTGGGAGCATGGTCTGGCTTATGGTGGTCACCCGGCTGATCAACTCCAACATCCTCAACAGGTGCCTCAACGGCACCTTGCTGGGGGCCACCTCCTTGCCGACCCCCACGACCTCGTGGGATACCCCTACCTCGTGGGACACCCCTACCTCGTAGGACACCCCTACCACGTTGACCACGTTCCGGCCCCACTGGTGGCCCACGATGGTACTGCTCTGGCACCACATACTCATCCTCGTATCCTAATCGCTCATCATCTCTGGCTCGGCACAATGTCCGGGAAGCCAGATCGGTAACCTGTCAGCCATACTCGTGCAAAGCGGCTGCTCCCTCGCCGGTATGCTGCTACATCTGCAGTCCCAACTGGTGGAACATATGTAGTCCAATAGCCTACACAATATGTAAAATATAAATTACGGAACGCTAGGTTAACGTTATAAATAAGTATACCAAATAACATACCAGTGCCTCGTGCCTCCCGGCGTATGGAACGTACCGACCGCCGGCGCGATAAATGGGATTCCCGACGAAAAGTCAGGTAACACTGCGGTACCAGCCTATATACTCATGCTCACCATCCGTATGGTCAGGTGGAGGGGGCGGAATCAGGTCATGTCGTTGGTCCCAAGTATCGATCCGCGCCTCTAGCCATGCCACATATGTTTGTTCCACCTTGGAACGATCATCCCGCTAGTAATGTGTCATATGCCAAGCGGGCGGTGGAGGTACAAGCTGCAGTCGACCAAACTGGCAAAGTACTCGCTCGGTGGAATGATGCTCGACAATATTGAGACACATCAACGGGACGGAAGAGCTCTACATTATTCGTCCGGTCGAGCAATAATCGGGCAAACCAGCTATTAGCTCGTCGATGTATGACCTCCAAATGAACTATTAAGTAAAAACAGAAAACGTGAGTATACGCAACACATATAAAGCCAGGGCAAGTAAACTTAGGTATATATTTACCTGTGCGCCCTCCACCAAATCCAACAAATCCCTACAATAGGGGAGATTATGTCGAGCCTCGTACACCCGTCCATATCCTCGCCTATCAACCCACCTCCTAGCTAAAGGGAGAAACGGAGGTGGTGCATCCGGAGCTAAGGGTGGTAGAGGTGGCTGCAACTACAGGAACCGCTCCCAGGCCCAAACCTAATATACAACGTGGACGTAAAATTTAAGGTATATTTTTACTATATATATTATAATGAAGAGAGTATTCGACTATGTTTTCACCTGCACCAGCGGCAAAAATCCTGCAACGTCTCGCTGGGTGCCTATGCTCGCCCGACACATCTGCCTGTACAAGTAACCGAGAACAGCAGCACCCCAGCTGTAATGATGTAAATCATCAAGCCGTTCAATATGATGAAGAAATCTCAAGCTAACTAGGTTCCCCGAAGTGTTCGGGAACAAAACCCCTCCAAACATAAGCAACAACAGCAACCTCGTATATCGGTGAATATGAAGCTCAGGTGTATCATCTGTGATGTCAGCGTGCATCGCCTCCAAATGCTGCTGGACAGGCGTCAACTGCAGACGACTGGCCCCAATCAATGCAGTCTTATACGGTAGCTGGAAACCGGTGAGCCGTTACAGCATCTCCAGGTACTGCAAACCCGTATACTTTCTAATGGCATTCGGCAAAGTAACAGGGTATCCATCAACGGGCAGCCCATACAGGACCTCCACGTCCTGAAGCGTGATAGTGGCCTCGCCAATAGACAAATGGAATGTGTGCGTCTCCGATCGCCACCGCTCTATCAGGGCCGTAATCAACGACCAATCCAGCTGCAGCCGGCCGATCTCCACAATCCTATAAACACCCGTATCTTGGAGGCGTCTGACTATACGGGGATGGAGAGGGTGGGCCCTAAGAAAGTCACACATATCGTCTACTCTCCTGGCGCGAAACGTCTGGGCCAGTAACTGTCCCTCCCAAATGTAGGACGACCTATGCTCGCCCTGTAGCAACAGTAGCTCTAGCGTGGCAGGTCCGGGATGCAAAGGCGGAACCTCCATGTCGGCTACTGTAAATTGAACAATACTAATTATATTATTTTACTTTAATATGTTAGTTTTATTATTTTATATATTAGTTTTATTATTATATATTTTTGTTTATGATTCACTTATTTTTGACAATAATAAAATTATATAATTAATTTTCATAATTATACAAGATTTAATTATTCAATATTCACATATGGGTTCCAGGCTCGATATTTGAGGCCCAGTAGCACCAAGGTATCCTGAATTCTTGTGTTCATGATGAGAAAAGTTTGTCAAATATTTATCACTCAATAGGTCTGTTATTTTAAATGTTAGTTTATTATTTATATGTTAGTTTAATATTGTATATGTTATTTTTATTAATTTATATGTTAGTTTTATTATTATATATTTTTATTTATGACTCACTTATTTTTTACTATAATAAAATTATATAATTAATTTTCATAAGTATACAAGATTTAATTATTAAATATTCACATATGGATTTCGGGCTCGATATTTGAGGCCCAGTAGCACCAAGGTATCCTGAATTCTTGTGTTCATGATGAGAAAAGTTTGTCAAATATTTATCACTCAATAGGTCTGTTATTTTAAATGTTAGTTTATTATTTATATGTTAGTTTAATATTGTATATGTTATTTTTATTAATTTATATGTTAGTTTTATTATTTTATATGTTAGTTTTATTATTATATATTTTTGTTTATGACTCACTTATATTTTACTATAATAAAATTATATAATTAATTTTTATAATTATACAAGATTTAATTATTAAATATTCACATATGGGTTCCGGGCTCGATATTTGAGGTCCAGTAGCACCAAGGTATCCTGAATTCTTGTGTTCATAATGAGAAGATTTTGTCAAATATTTATCACTCAATAGGTCTGTTATTTTAAATGATTAATTTCAATAACTACGAGGATACTACGCTAAAGGGCACTACATTTTACTACGCTAAAGGGTACTACATTACAAATACGAGCACTACATTTTGCCACAAGATACCACTATAGAGAACTAAACTAACAATTTATCTATTTTACTAATCTTTTAGCAAATAAATAATCTAAAGCGGATAACAACAACAAATTAATTTAATAAAAACAATTACGAAAATACATATACCACAGTAAAAAGTAACTAATTAATATTTGTTTTAACAACTAATAACAATTTCTGTATTTTACTAATTTCTTTAGCACACTAATACTATAGTCTGGATAAAAAACATAAATTAGCTAAATCGTAAAACAATCACAAAATAACATAGAGCACATTAAAAATAAATAATATGCATTTTTATGCGAGTTTTAACAAAAATTAAATCGGAATACCTCGATTTAAGGTTTTTGAAAAGTTGAAGATTTGGTGATTTGGAGCCGAAACGAGCAACCCACTACTAGAATACGCCTTAGCAAGGATGTGGGACCGAGAATCTATACTTTTTGTGGGACCGGTAGGCTCCACTCGATAAAATGCGCTATACCTTCCCGCTCTTTTCAAGTTCAACTATAGCGCGATAATAAAAGGCGCTATGCCTCCCCTCTTTTCAAATTCACGTATAACGCCCTTTTAAAGGGCGCTATATCTTAACGGGCAAACGACCGTTAAGGTATAGCACCCTTTAAAAGGGTGTTATACATATTTTGGTCACTATATTATTTTTCTATACATTTTGATCGTTTGAGTCCAAAAGAACCACATTTTGGTTCCGGACTCCTGAATATATACGATATTGGATATACAAACAACTCAAAAACGAGTAAAGCTTTGGTGGTCCTTTTATTGGGATTAACATGGGTTGTGGTGGAATGATGAGTACCCCTTCATCCTTAACCAAATGTCTAGAACTTGAGCTTTGGATATGAAGTCGTCTTTGTTAGAGAGCGGCTCACCCCTAATATAAAATTTCTTGATACAAATTTAATCGCACTTCAATACAGATATACCTGACCGGAAGGAAACCAAAAAAAAGTCCTTTTATAGGAATAAGGATGGGCATCATCAATCATCAAGAGTTACAAGATTACCAAGTCGCTTTCATCCCCATGTTAGCTAAAAAGGAGGAAACGTCATACTAACCAGCTCTAATTTGGGAAGGTTTTTTTTTTTAAAAAACAGCTTTAATGTAGTTATGCACATATACAGATTCAGTTTTAAACTTCTTTTCTAATTCTAGAAGAATTTTGTCTACTAAGTGCAGAAGACAGATGTTAGAATCGAGAATTCGGGTAGTACAGATTTTAGCCAAATAAAGTTATAATAACAATAACAAATACAATACAACTTGATAATAACGACAATTAAAGTATATAAAAGAGACACAAAATTTAGTGGTTCAGTCAATGTGACCTACGTCCACAAGCGGAGAGAAGCAATTTTACTCTAACAACCGGCATACAAAAAAGAGTACAAAATTAGAGATGAAACTCTAATTATACCAAAATATATCCCAAGAGAATAACCTCGTTACAATCACTCACAAAGAAGAGGTTCACTCAAAGTGTTTCCCAACACTAACTCTATAGAATATAATAAAACTCTATATTACAAGAATACTCAAAATGAGTTTCTAATCAAAATATGGGATGATTCAAATGAAATAAGATGACCTATATATATAGGGCACAGTTCTTGGTCTCAAGTAAAAAAAAAAAATACTTTTATTCTTTGCTCCAAGCTAGAATATTTTGGCTCCAAATTTGAATATTTTGGCTCCAAATTTGCGGTGGACAAATTTAGGCATATCTTACCCAAAGAGTATCCATACGAATTTGCTTGACGTGGCTAGAATAGCAGCCAGAATATTAAAAGTATTTCGTTTAGGCAGCTAGAATATATATGCTGCCACACGTTATGTTCGAAGAAGAAGCAAACAAACTCCGTGCTAACAAATGGAGCATGCAAAGAGAAGGAAATTGTCACTTCACTTGCTAGTTAAATTCGATTCTGTCATTTCATTTTCCTACAAGTGATTTTTGCCATTCTCTCTCTCTCTTTTTTTTTTCCTTCAAACAAATTGAGCATGCAAAGCGATATCTAAGTAATTTTTCACATGTAGATCACAGACCAGTTATAGATGAATTAAATGCATGATCACATGTAGATCCTCTTTCACTTTAGCAAAGATATATAGAATATGCAATTGGTACGATAGGTGATGATGTTTTTTTTAAAAACAATTCATTTTATTAAAATAAATAAAACAACAGCCCCATTTCACACTCGCTAGGACAGATCGTTTTAGAGGGGCAATTTTGAATACATATCTCTGAAAGAGAATCATACTAGAAAATAGAGCCTTGGTCCTGCAAGATATTGGATTTGGAATTCCATGCAGGCAATTTAACCCAAACTATAAATTGAAGACAAAGAGTATTTTGTACATATATTTATTACGAGTATCACTTAATCATGATTAAGTTCTTATGTATCTCAAATTAATTATTTTAGATAGTTGTTAAGATTAAATTATTTAATTGACGTAAACATTGAATGCATGTAAATATTTACTTCTTGACTATTAGGTGGGAATAATTTATCTTCAATAGAAAAGACACCTACCAAATACACTGAGTAGTCTTTGTCCACATTCTTTCCATTTAGCTCAATTCATCATTATCATTATCAAACTAAAATAAAAGTATAAGTAAAAAGATATATATATATATAAAATAGAGTATTCTATAAAATTTTACCACTTCACTCTCCAGTAGGGCTTTCAATTTAGAACAGTATAAAGTAATGGAAAATAATGAAGTTGATGACACTTTTGATTAGTTAAAATTTCTTTCCGCCAGCTTGACATATATTTACCCCCTCAACTCTCGGTTCTCACAATTTGAACTTGTATCCTAATTAATGTTTAATTTCTTTTNATGCTAACAAATGGAGCATGCAAAGAGAAGGAAATTGTCACTTCACTTGCTAGTTAATTTCGATTCTGTCATTTCATTTTCCTACAAGTGATTTTTGCCATTCTCTCTCTTCTTTTTTTTCCTTCAAACAAATTGAGCATGCAAAGCGATATCGAAGTAATTTTTCACATGTAGATCACAGACCAGTTATAGATGAATTAAATGCATGATCACATGT
>AWOL01S0014632.1:0-31444 GCA_000715115.1 Nicotiana otophora
TAAGTTGGTGCTCCAAATTGCTCCCATTATTATATGTTGGGCAATTTGGAAAAAAAGATGCTCGTGTAAATATGGCAACCAAAAGAAGTTCAACCTACTCAAAATGGAGCAGCAAGTACTATGGACAATTAGAGCAGCAGTTTCGAAGGCCTTTCCCAGCTGCAATATTCCACTTCCATGGGCTATGTATTGCGACACTATGCTACAGCTACAACTACTCCAAAAAATTGCTATTGTCACCTGGAATAAGCCGGAAAAAGGCTCTCTTAAGCTAAACACTGATGGAAGCTTTATTAAAGAAAATGAGAAAGCTGGTATGGGAGGAATTCTCAGGGATGACAAGGGAGATCTAATCATGGCCTTCTCTGTTTCAACCCAAGGCAAAAGTAACAACTACATTGAAGCTCAAGCAACATGGTTTGGAATCAATTGGTGTGTTCAAAATGGATACACAGATTTTTGTCTGGAACTTGACTCTCTGATTGTAGCTAACACGCTGAAAGAAAAAAGGGCCAACAATTACAAAATGAATAACATAATTGAAAGTACCTCTCAGATGCTAGACGAAGCAAATGTCAACATACAACATTGCTACCGAGAGGCAAATCAAGTGGCAGACTACCTTGCTAAACTAGCATCCTCAACTAATATAGAGTCATACTTCTTTACCTTTCAGCAACTTCCTAAAGGAGTTAAAGGACCTTTTCAGTTGGATAAGAGTCAAATGCCTAGCGTTAGAACAAAGTTTGATAAGGCCAATTTTTTTGTTAGCTAGTTCTCTGTAAGGGGTATGGGATGCAAGAATTGTTCACCGTGCCTGTTTTTGTGAAGGATAGCTTATTATCCTTTTTGTTGTATCCAGGATTTTGGAGGTAAGGATAAAAATTAAAAATATATATATATATATATATATATATACTCTACATCTGAATAGTTTTTGTGGAAAAACATAATCAATGACTAAAACTTGGATTATATCTGAATTAATAAAGGTTATTTCAACATGCCAATTAAACTTATACAACCATTTTGAGCAGGCGTATGCAAGGGGAGCAGACTTCAAAATTGCTAGTTTCTTAAAAAAAGCGACATATATAATAAAGAGGAGGAAATTAAAACTAAATGTCTCACAAAATGTTTAAAGGACCCACCTGCTAAGAAGAGCAATTATATAGTATCTCGTTGGAAAAGTGCATGAAATCGGCTAGCATTTTTAAGCGTCATTATCCATCCCTCTCCTTCAATAATAACAGCTAAATAACCACTATAATAAGCAGTGAATGGGTATGGAGACAACAATTAGCCATAAAAAATTAATATCATCTCTAAAAGTTTATCTAAAATTCCAAAACTACACCCTTATTCCCCTCTAGGATTGCAATATAAAGTGGTAAGTAAGTGAACATAACGAACATGAACATGAAAACAGCACAGCACCACAAAATTATAACTTATTAGCATAGTTATAAACATCTTGTAATCATGAATGGTGTCACCTTCATGTTTGAAAAAAAAATGGCGTCAGCTTCATCAAAATATAGAAATCTCTAGTTCATATCTTTTTTCTGATCCTCATTTGGCTCAAGCATGAAAAAGGATGCAAACATTAGTTCCAGACATTATTCGTCCCAACGTTGTCTTTGATATATATAGACTTTTTAAAAGACTGCAAAATTTGAAGTTATTAACAATCAATACAAATTTTACTTTATGAATCAACATCTTGACATAAGAAAAATCAATTTCTGCAAAAAGATGGATATTTTCTAGAGAAAATTAAGTTAGCAATGGCTCATGGCCCATGGGACAAGTAAGACGATAAAGAGTTTTGACTTACATATTCTTTGCATGTTCCTCCATATTTGCTTTGGAACGTGAAATAAAATTATTGTGTTGGAATTCTAGTTGCCACCAGATTTCTTAGGGTTTCACGAAGCCATATACTTGGGAGTTCCATAGACTTTAAACTTTGTTTCATTCGTATATGGACTATAAAAATAAAGTTGAACTCTCTTTGTTTGAGAATAGAAGTTGTGGCGAATTGTTTGAGAATATTAAAAGCAGATTTCGTGCATTTAATATCATTACGCAAAGAGATATAGTATATTTTAAATAAGGAAAGATTTGATAANTTACGCAAAGAGATATAGTATATTTTAAATAGGGAAAGATTTGATAACCAAAATTATAGCAGATTTTAAAGTCCTAAAAGTTAGGAAAATAACTAAATTACAATTAAGTCTAGTGTGATCTCTATTTTTAAAGGGCAAAAAAGGCGAACAACATTTCGCTAAGGGCCTTCGTTTTTAATATAACTAGTCTTATGATACGCGCGCTGCGTGTGTACAATATTTCAATGAAAAAAAAGAATATTAAAATATTATAGAAGTAGTATATTAACATGTTATATTTGATTTATAAAATAAAAGTATATATTCCTAAAAATAATAAATGTTGATCATGTGTACCTAACTCAATAAAAGAAAAAACTACCACTTAAATTTTTTTAATCATCTGATGACAAGGTTGTGAGTTCGAGTCACCCCAAGAGCAAGGTGAGAGAGTTCTTGCAGGGAAGGATGTCGATGGTCTATTGGAAACAGCCTCTCCACCCCAGGGTAGGGGTAAGGTCTGCGTACACACTACCTTTCCCAGAACTCCACTAGTGGGATTATACTGGGTTGTTGTTATTGTTGTTGTTGTTGTTGTTATTAATATATTCAATTATAAACTTATTTTAGTTTTATAATTTCATGACTCCAAATTCAAAAATTATCATTCTTCCTTCCTAGTTTTAATATTCACATATAAAATTTAAGAGATTTATAATTTTAGTTTTGAAATTCTAATTTGAGAACTTCACTAAAAAATGAATTTGGTTGATGAGTGATATTATTTGACAAGGTGGGTTGCTCTGATGGTAAGCACCCTCCACTTCCAACCAAGAGGTTGTGAGTTCGAGTCACCCCAAGAGCAAGGTGGGGAATTCTTGGAGGGAAGAATGCCGAGGGTCTATTGGAAACAGCCTCTCTACCTCAGGGTAGGGGTAAGGTCTGCGTACACACTACCCTCCCCAGACCCCACTAGTGGGATTATACTGGGTTGTTGTTGTTGTTGTTGTTGTTGTTGTTGTATAACTATTAAGAAATTGAGAATAACATATCTCCCATCTAGTAAATAAGATATGATGTTCCTTAATTTAATCAAAATATAAGAGAGAATATAAAATTGAGAAAAATAAACATGAATCTTCATGCTATTTTGGAGAAAAACGTATTTCTTTCAGTTTTAAAGTAATGTTCATCTTTCTTTTACTTGCCACCAAATAAACTCTTTAAATGAAATTTATTTTAAATTTGTTTTCGTTTAAGTTCCAAATTGATACGACACTTTAAAAGAAGAGCGAAAAGTTCTACTATTTGGTAAGAGAACATTTAAGTCAAAAGCGTGTTCTAGTATTTGAATTACAATTATTGGTTAAATATTTGGTGTTGAAGTAATAAATTCTAAAAGGAAAGAACTTATATAGCTAAAACCTACTCGATTTCAAATTCTTAATTATATAAGTTAGTACATAGTTCAAATATGGAAAAATTTAATCAATAAATTTTAATTGATTTTGTAATCCTAAATATTAGAAAAATAATTATGACTATTCCTAAATATTAGAGAAATAACTTAATTAATATTCCTAAATATTAGGTTAAACATTAAAATTAAAAGACTATTTTGTCTAGTGTGAACTCTATTTTTAAAGGGTAAAAAAGAAGAACGGCATTTCGCTAAAAACTTTCGTGCTTTTAATATAATATAGACAGATATAAATATAAATATAAATATAAATATAAATATAGATATATATAGTATGACATCACTTGAAAATAATACACATAGATATCGATTGCCGGAGCAAAAGTAAAGCTTTAAAACCATCAATTCCACAAACTAAACAAGTTGAATTATGACAGAAGGCAATCCCATACCCAAACAAGCCAAATAATGACACGGGCTCATATCACTTGCACGAAATCTATCTTACGCTACTAACTTGAATTTGAGCACGATGAAGTAGGAATTACTAAACCACAATTCTACTCTGGAATTCCGTATATATTTCATATTGGGATTTAGTTCCTTTTTAGCCGACTTGTAGGAATACTTATAACAAATTTGCGAAAATTCTATAATGCTATACTTTTAATTACTGTAATATTTATATTCACAAGCTAATATCAATTTCTATAAAGTGTAAACGAATACTCCTCATCTACTTAGATTATTTCATTTCATAGCTCAAAATATCCTTGTACAATAATCATTACGGTCCGGCCCCTTTTAGTTTTGAGGTGGGAGACAACATAAGTTTTCATCATGATATAGTTATTAAACTTCAACATGGTGTAATAGCTAAACGTAAAAACAAAGGAGACGATAATGAAAAATATTTGAGATAAGAGAAATCGTTGAACCCACCCGGGCCTCTTACTGGTTAAAGGAAAAACTTTTGATCTAGGGCCTCTTTTAGCATAGTTGAACTCATGAATTGAAATGGCTGTTTTACTTCATACAATTTGTTTAGAAATATTATTCGTAAAATTTTCTTTGTTGGTCTCTTCATTAAATATACTCAATTCTCTTACTTTATAATCTCCGCCTTTTATTTGTTTGTCTTTCGTGAAGTATTTGAAACTTTTAATTTTATATATTTAAAAGGAAAATAGTAAATTAGATTAAGCAGCATGTAGTACGTCTCGGTTTAAGCTCTTTGTAAGTACAACTTGGTTAATCTGCTTCTCTCTCTCTAATCATCGTCAACTCCAGAAGAGGACATTAGAGGATAAATTTTATCACATTAGAACTTAAATGAGAAATTGTAATAAAAAAGTTACTGCAAGTCTGCAACCCGAGATTCTATGACAACCATATCCACGACTACTTGTATATCTTCTAGTTTTGTTTTCATTTTGAGGTGCATTTACTAATGAATGATACACAACCTAAGTATTGTCTTATTCAGTGACACGTGTCCAACACCCCACGATGGAAAACAACTCAACGAGATAACGCGGGATTGAATTCTATCCAATTAAACAACCAAAGCCGCAGTCATGAAATTTCCTCATGAAACAGTACGCGGTTTAGATGCTAGACGAGGGCGGCAGCGACGAGTTCCACCGCCGGCAAGAGCCGCCGAGCACCGCCATCGACACAACCACTCCCAGGGTGCTAACCATCCTATCCTACGTTCTCGAAAAGCTGGTGGCACGAAATGACCAGCTAATGCTCGACCACCACGATAATGGACTCACCAGCAACGGCGGCGGCGAAGGCGGCCCGGTACTGGGAAAGAACTTTAACGCATTTCACGGAGTGAGAGCGCCGAGTATAAGTATACCGAAGTATTTGGAGAGGTTATACAAATACACGAATTGCAGCCCGTCTTGTTTTGTGGTTGGGTATGTGTATATTGACAGATTGGGGCATAAGTATCCTGATTCTCTTCTCGTTTCTCACAATGTTCATAGGCTGCTTGTCACCTGTGTCATGGTTGCTTCCAAAATGCTCGACGATGCGTAAGTGTTCTTTCCTCTCAATAATAAATATTCAATGTCAGAGATATATTTACACAGTTACGACACTTTAACGTGCTAATTGGTAATTTAAAATAAGTAGTTTAAGTATATACTATAAAAGGTTTAATTTATGTTGATGATGCAACAAGTTTCCCTTCTATTTATAATATTGAATTCGTTCTAATTTGGATTTAAGTATTTTTGACTTCCTTTCATTTTGTACGATTTTCCAACTTTCAAAAATTCATGTTCATTAGATTATTTAGACGTTAAACTTCATTGTAATAGTTCAATATCAACCTACCTTGCAATCATTATTTTTGCATTTTTTATACAAGTTATTTTAAAATCTTGAATTTAATGTCCATACAAATAATAAAATAGAGTAGTAGAGTACTTAATTATTAACTTATGTTTCCTAAAGTAGTGTTAGTGGAGGCAGCAATACATTGGAGAACCAGGTAAATTATATCAAAATCTCAGTAACTAGTTGTCTTTTTAGGTAGTGGAATGTAACAGATATGCATAACACATCTTAAATATAGTGTGTCTATGTGTGGAAGTGGAGTGACAAGAGGGCTTGATCTTCCTTTTCAGAAACAAAAGGTAAACTTATAATTAAGAGTGCAAAATGATGCTTACTCCATCCGTCCTATTTTATGTGATGTTGTTTGACTGGACATAAAGTTTAAGAAATAAAGAAAGACTTTTGAAAGTTATGACCTAAAAAAGTTAAAATACTTTTAAATATAAAAATTAATCATTCTTTTTTAGACAAACTAAAAAGGGAAAGTCTGCCAGTATTAAAAAGTTTATTAATTATTTCCTGATATCTTTATTGTTGAAATGTACATCAGACACTACAACAACGCATTCTATGCCCGGGTTGGAGGAGTAACCAATGAAGAATTGAACAGGCTAGAATTGGAACTTCTTTTCTTGCTAGATTTTGGAGTTAATGTGAGTTCGCGAGTTTTCGAAAGTTATTGCCAGTATTTGGAGAAGGAAATGTTGAGCAATGGACCAAACCTCAAGATTGAAAGGCCAGTTTCAGTTAGTAGCACTAATGTTGATGATGCAACTGAAATTTCAGTTGAAGATACTAACATTTCTTCACCATCCCAAATCCCAGATTGACTACTTGAATCTGTGATGAAGTTAAAGAAATTCTAACATGGTTCAGAAAAAAAGGAAGAATGTCACACCCGAAATTCAATCCAACCCCATTTCGGACAATGTAACTCTGCTTTTGTTTCAACCATTCATATATCCGTGTAACTTATCTTGTTACTGATATGAGTTTTTGTGCATTAGGACAAACATATTGTACCATAACACAATTTAGTGATTTATACCATCGCACATACAAGTTCACAAAAAAAAAAAAAAAAAAAAAAAAAAAAAAAAAGGACCATACCATTGTGTTTTGTTTTTCATTTAATCTGTGTTAAAAACATATATTGTTTGAATACTAGTTAGATTGGGGTAATAATTGCAAGAGTTGAATAAGAGTTTACAAATTAACAGCTTGGTTACTAATTAGTTGCAAGGATTAAGGTTCAATATGTTAATGGCCTGTTTGATTTAATTGTCAATATTTTTTATGGTTAATTAACTAAAGGAGACTACACTAGCCAAACAGCCTTATTTTATGTTTATATTTTTTGAAGTAGTTGATTTTAGTAATGGTGTTATTATATTTGTCCACTTATTCTGTATTTATTCAAGTGAAAAAGTAGTATATACAGTAAAATAATTGAGGTACACTCAAATTAACTTGAACAATATTGTATTAAAAATATACCTCTTAGAATAGTAATAGTGCCGTATAATGTAGAGTTAAGAGTATATAAGAAGGTACTTTATCAATTACTTAATTGTTATCAAAATGAAAATAGAGTAAAGGATCAAGTTGCTTATATACTTTTCGAAATTGCTCAGTTTTGTTTTATAATACACTTTTGGTTCATTCATATTGTTGTTATCCTTAGTAAATCATCTCCAATTTTGCCTTGCAATTAACATAGCTCTTGTATGAAATAAGTGGACTCCATAAATCCAGAATTTTCTAGAAAAAAGTTCAAACTTATTTTCAACTTTTAACTATGATTTAAACTTTAAATTGAAACTTTATTAAGGGGCACGGATAAAAATAAAACTCCTTTCCTAGACACAAAGTAATATTATTTGATTAAAAATTTTGCTCAACTTCAAATACTAAATAAAATAGTGACTCATTTATTTCAAGAAAATAAAATACTACCTATGTTTTAATTCAAGATAATCTGTGTTAAAAAGAATTACTCATTTATTTATTTAAAAACAGTTTATTTTTATGTAATAATTTATACCCATATCAATTTTTCTTTAATTGCCAGAAAAATAAAAAGAAACTAAAAAGGAGAATATGCTATCCCCATTCTCCTCGAAGGTTGTGTTTTTTTTTTCTTTTTTTTTTTACTTGGAAAATTCATAATCACCGTTTTTCTCTTTATTTCGATCAAAAACTTGGACTACAAAGTCACGGTGGAGACCACCGGAAAAGCTGAAAGCTTGATTTATCTATCATCGGAAAGCTCAACCCGACGACGACGAAGAACCAAATTTGCTGAATTGATATAGTAATAATTACTAGTACAAAATAACATGGCTGATAAAGACGATTTCCTTCAGCTCATCAAGCGATTCGGCGCTTTCTTGACCGTCAAGATTTCTAATCTCCTCCACTCTCTGGTTCTTCCTCTTTCTCTTTCTCTCTCTCCAATTTTAATATGTTTTGCTTGTGTTGAATAATTTTAATTGATAAAAAGTAAGGTTTTAATATGCTTGAAATCCAGTTATTTATCTTCGATTTCTATAAATTTTAGAAATTCTATCTGGAGTGTGCTAGTTAGGTCACTGAAGTTCTGTTTTGCTTAAGGTAGTTTTGTCTCTTTTGGATGAGAAGTACTACTTAGTATGTACGACCAACGTGAGGAGTGTACCTGTCTTATTCTATGAGTTAATAGACGCTTGAATTGGGGAATTCAGATTACGAAGGGTTAATTTTGAAGCGATGAAGAGATGATTATGATAAAATATCTCTAACAATAGTAGCTCAAATGTTATAGGAGTAATATTAAGTTACTATATAATTGCGATAAGGTCGTTTGTCATTTCAAGCTTAGACTGATGTAGATTTGGAAAGCGACCTGTTCATTGAGTTTAGGAGCCAAAGGGTTGGTAGTTAAGCGGAGAAGGGTAGAGGAGCTGGCTCATTATTTCATACCGTACGCTAGTGGCCTGTGGAGATTTCTAGTTAACAAAAGAAAAAATCTTGGTTAAATGTAGTCCCCAAGTTTCTAAATTGATTAAGCTTGAAAATGTCTAGTGAAAAGTTGCTCCCTATTCTTGATACTAATATTGCTTTCTATTCTTACTGCTAAGTTGTGATTTCTGGTTACAGACTTACAGTTCCAATAGAGTTTCTCCCATTTTTTTCTTAAAAATAAAATGCATTTCATTATTTGATGGGTGTTTGTTTTTCTTTAATTTTGTGTTTTTTTCTCCCCAACTATTGGTCTTTCCATTGTCTTCTCTTCTTCCAGTTCTTGTCTCACGTTGTTCTCTACAGTACTATTTCTTGTTCATCTTCACACGTTCTCATGTTTAAGCAGTTCTTTCAAATGCCAAATCCGTTCTTTCTTTATCTTCATGACCTCATTATATCCCTATGCATAACCTCTCCGCTACTTGCGTTCTGGCAATTTAATTAACCTTCCACAATGACCTTGATGCTGGCCAGGCTGATTTGGATGCAAAGATTACGATTCTAGTAGCTGCTAAAGGCAGTTTAAGCTGCCGAAGCTGAGGGTGGAGGAGAAAAACAAGTGAGGGGAAAAAGTTGAGAGACTCGGGTTTCTAATCGTGCGTCACTGGCCCTTGGGAATTTCCCGGTTATAAAAAAAGGAGGAAAAGAAAAAACGGAGAAACACGGGCTTATCCGATAACATTGCTGGTTTCTGGTTTTAGTCTCACAGATTAAGAGATTGGGTGAAGTTATGATTACCAACTATTTTCTTGACTATGATACTTATTGTAGCTTTGTTTGTTCATCAGATTGCAAATAACTTCTTGGTTCCGTTATCTATTTAATTACCATATCCTGAGGTAACCCAGAGAATGATGCCACTCAACGAGGACTCTCTAGTATGTTCAATTGAATTTTATTTTCCATTTTCAATTGCAAAAGTATAGAACTTCTGTTCTGCAATAATATTATGAAATTTTGGTTTGGGCCAATGTGGATAGCCCCCTATTTATCTTTCCAGAGTTTCTTTTTTCCTGGACCGTTTCAATTGTCCTTTTTCTTTTGGGTCGTGGTTTCCCTGTTAAGTGCATTCTTTTGCAATTCTCAGATTGAACATCATCATTAAATGAAATAAAAATGATAGATATTGAAGGGTCAATTAAGCAAGTTACAAATCAAATGGCATGAAGAGTTTTAACTCTAAGCTACACTTTTTAAAGTGTGACTCGCCAAATCGTTCATACATCTTGCAGCATTCTCGAAGGCAGTGCATGTAACATAGGATGCAGAAAGGCAACACTTCTAAAGTGTGGGTGGCCAAATCATTCACACCACTTGCAGAGCTGGGGAAGGCTGTGGGTGTTAACTTAGCAATTTGTGTTCTCCACAATCCAATAATCTGTTATTTCCCTAATTTTTTGCAAATAAAGACTTTCTGGATATAAGTTGCTGTATAACATTTAATATACTCTTCTCCTAGCATTTTGAATAGGTTGGTCTGTTCCTTCATCACATGAAGGATCTATCAAAATGTTGTGCTGTTTTTTTCTGTAATATGATGGTAAGAGCTATTTGGTAAATGCAGGATTCAAGATCCGTAGGGGCTATAGCAGGTCTTGCATTTGCAGTAGTTTTCACCTGGAGACTGTGGAGATCACCTAGTGGACCACAAAGGAGGTTTCCAAAGCGACAAGCTGCTACGTCTAGTAGTTCTGGTGTAAGAAATCATTCAAGTGCAAATGTAGCAACTTCAGGAGTTACCCCTTCTTCTGAGGATTCAAATGCTCAAAATGTTATTGATGAGTTCTTTCAGCCAGTAAAGGTAGATAGCAACTGTTCTCCACAATGCCGCAGTATTAACCAATTGTAATTGGTGTATAACTGACTTTTCCTAGTCTTTTTGCAGCCAACACTTGGGCAGATAGTTAGGCAAAGGTTGAGTGAAGGGAGGAAGGTATATTTCTTCATTTCTTCTATTGTTATGTATTAAGTGATTGGATTGAGTACCTCATATTGCATTCCTTCTTTTGTATCCACAAATAAATAGAAAAATGTATTCGAAATTATTTAATGCATCCAGCCCTTTCAGCTAGCATACAGGTGAGAATACATTACTCTATTGGAAATCCAGGTTTTGCTTGCTTATGATGGATTGGTGATGACAGATTTTTTATGTAACATACATAATATTGATTAAAGAGAGAGTCGGGATTGAGGAGCACATTCTAAAATAATAGCAAAGAAATATGGGATTGTGGAGGGGGAACGGCTAGAGGACTAAAAACATCACACCCCCTTTCGGGTGCGGCCTGTAGAGAAACATTTTGAACGGGTGGGAAGAACTTAGAGGTGACACCACTCTCAAGGTAGAGGAAGGGAGCAGGGTCAATTTTTGGGGACACATGTGATGCTGGAAAAATTCGGAGACTTCGCTTTCGAGCATCTGTAAAATTTATGCCAGGAGGAGATGACATTCCAACAGTCTCTGAGGTTCCAAGGAGAGGAAGTCCAGTGGGACTTAATGTTTAACAGGAGTCTTCAAGGCTGTAGTAGCGGAATTCTGAAATGTTGTTGAATTGCCGAATTAATTAAAGTTTTTCCCCCATGACAACCCAGATTCTTGGAAGTTGGGGGAAGGGTTATGGACTGTTCTGTGTCATCCTTTATCTTTTTGTACCCTTATAGGTACATTGATAAGAATGCTTATATAATTAGCGAATCTGCTCCTGTTACATCTTGAAGTATGTGGTAGGATTGGTCTGTACCTCAATTTGAAGAGAACCATATATTATGCGACCTAAAGAATCAATCCAGGAGTTCTCTTCAGGCTTAAGTAGATAAGAATCTTTCTTAATAATTTGTTTGGTAATGGTGGATTCTAATGGCTTTCTAGATGGCAGCACCAATAAGACACGTGATTTGGATATGGTTTTTAATTACAGGTGACATGTAGGTTGCTTGGAGTGATCTTGGAGGAAACTAACCCAGAGGAGCTTCAGGTAATTATTATTTCAGGTATTGATTATGGACCGGTGTATAGATGCTGTTGACGTTGTTTATACTTTGTCTTGACAGCAACAAGCTACTGTACGATCCTCTGTGCTCGAAGTGTTACTCGAAATCACCAAATTTTGTGACCTTTATCTCATGGAAAGAGTTCTTGATGATGAAAGTGAAGTAAGTGCTCACTCTATATATTATATTTGTTAAGTTCTGATTGTTACTGATGCAAACCCTTATTATATCCTGGTTGCCTGTTTCAGAGAGAATAATATTATGGAGAGATTAGAGATGCCATTTTATGTCCTTTTTTCAGAAGAAATGGGTTGGGGGTACCAACTTTTGTGGGCATGATTCATTAGCTTTCTGCACAGAACAAATTAGCTCTCTAAAGTCATCCTAAATTGAAAATCTGAAGAGATGCAATTAGTTTCTTTCAGCAAGATAAAAAAGACTACAGTTCGACAATGGTCTAGATCAACCTAGAATCATCCTGCCGTGCCTTTATAGTGGCAAAGACTTCACTTATTGGTCTTTGTTAATTTTCATAAATTTCTTTTCTAGAGCTCAAACTCGAGACCATTTTGTTCTTGCCTAAGTGCCTACCATGAAGCACCGTGCAAGATTTGAGTCAGAGCCAATTGATTCTGAGATGGCATTGTATTTGGCTTTCCTTTTGGGATTTCTCATTTGCAAATTCCTGATCATGCAACTTTTCTATGTCTGCTCGGAGTTTGGAACATGGACCAATTTTTTTTTTTTTTTTATAAGGTAATAAAGTTCATTAATAAGGGCGAAAACAAGCCCGTATACAATAAGTATACCCAAAAAGTAGAAAACCTTACAAAAACATGGACCAAATTCTTAAGAGTGAGACTTAGAGAAATCCTAAAAGGAGAACCAGAACTCAAACTCTAATTTGGGGATGCACAACTTAAGTTTTTCCAATTAGCAGGTACAGTACGTTGTGACTTTCAGTATTTTGCTATGTTGAACTTGCATGAATCCTCAAACTAGAATTTTAAGATTTATGTTCCTTTTTTAGGATTTCCTCAAGCAAAAGCTTAAATTCATGTTGGGTTGTATATCTTGCACTATGCTTGCTAGCCACCTTGTCATTTTTAGCAGCCACAAATTCTTAAACATGTGGGCATTATTTCAGAATGTGTAAATGCTGTGTATGATGAATCTGCATGTCTATCAACATTTACATTGTTTATTTCTATACATATTCATGGTATGAGCTTATATGTGCAGAGAAAAGTCCTCCTAGCTTTAGAGAATGCTGGAGTATTTACATCTGGTGGCCTGGTCAAAGACAAGGTAGCAGCTAAATAGCTTTTAACCATCTGTAAGAAGAAGCAAACCGTGTTGATACATTGTTAACCTTTCGGTTTCTCTTACGAGAAAAGATCGACTTGTTCCCTTTTCCAACTGTTTGCTGCACATTTAGGGATGCATAGTTGCTTGTGAATGTATGTTCTTTCTCTAATAACCTGAGCTCATCGAAGTTTCATCTATGGTGTAAAAAGGTGAACTTTTTTCCAGTTTTGTTTGGCTGGTCACAATCTATTTTTCCTGTTCTCTTTTCCTTTTTCATCTGAGGGATCTTTTTCTAGCTAGGCAGACATGTTACCTGAAATCCAAGAATGATGAAATCCCTTTATGATCCACCCAAAAAAATGAAAAATGAAAACAAAAAGAAAGAAAGAATAACAGAATCCCATGAATATAAATGAATTCTCTTAAAAAATGTTGATGATGGTAAGTCACACATTCAACTTATGTGGTGTTTCTCTTAAAACGTTTTAGTGGACTAGTGTGAGTTAAACTTTACAGAGTAAGTGCAAGAAGAATATGAATTAACATGAAATTGAAATACACTCCAGATGGCCCATAGGGCTTTGGTCTAGTGATACGAGAGCAGCGTATGATGTGTGGGTTAGGTGCAGGTCACGAGTTCAAAACCTACTGTAGACATATGGCAGGTATTTAAGTGGAGATGGATAGATGGATGGGTCCATTATCCACCGAGTTTGCAGATACTACATTTTAAATGCAAGGGAATATGTAGAATTGATTACTAAGAAGAAAATGTGTCCGTCTATGTGTGAGTGAGGGTTGAATATTTGCAAATTGAATCATCTGAATAGTAATTGATGGCTATTGGCTCAGATGCCATAGTAACTTCTAACGCAAAAGTTAAGGCGCCATAACCTAATAAATGATTGTCAACAGAGTTCATTGGACATCCTTAGTTGGCATGTACATACCATTACTCATGTGAATATGTTGGTTTGCAGCTAGGAGGAAGCAAAAGAAAAGGAAGTCTCACAATTTTCACCATATTAGTAGTTAAAAGAAGCTCAGATTTTGCCTTTTTTCTTTTTGTTTTTTTTTTTTTGGTGGGGGGAAGGGGAGAGCTAAGTGCTTTCACGTCTATCAGTCTTCATTCACAGCTAGTGCCTCTGTTTGTGCCTTCTACTGTTTGTTTTAGTTCCATGTCAAGTTGGCTTTTGTATAGACTACCCTTTTTTTTTTACTTCTGTATAGACTACCTTCAGTGAGTGTTTTTTTTTTTTTTTTTTTTTTCTGTTGAACTGCCCTTCATCTCCCAAGTAATGACCTAGTGTGATGCAGATTAAGAATAAATGTTCTAATTGATTATCATGTCAAGTTTGACATAGAAGAGTTAAAGATATTGGTTTGAAATGTGAAGAGGTGCAAAAGTAAGTCGGCAGGATGTCACATCAAGAATGTAAATTGCGAGGGAAATTCCATTTCAAAAAAGATTTCTTTTTTCCATTTGAAAAATGTAGATTGCGAGGGAAATTCTGATTTCCTGTGATGCTTTCCATTTTACAAATCTCTATCCTCTAATTGATAGCCGAGGGTCTTTCGGAAACAGCCTCTCTGCTCCTTTGGGGTAGGGGTAAGGTCTGCGTACACACCACTCTCCCCAGACCCCATTAGTGGAATTTTACTGGGTTGTTGTTGTTGTATCTTCTAATTGATGTCCATCAAGTTCTTGGTCAAAGTAGACTTATTTTTGTCCTCATAATTTTTTTGTCTAGTTTTATGCATCGTATGTTACTGATAAGACTGGAAATGCAGGTTCTATTTTGTAGCACTGAGATTGGACGCACATCCTTTGTTCGACAACTAGAACCTGATTGGCACATAGATACAAATCCGGAAATCACTTTTCAGCTAGCGGTACTCTTCATTTCCTTTGACTAAGAACTTGATCAATGAGCTCATCATCATGTTAATTGTTTGTTCTTTCAATAAAAGTAATTAATCAGCTGAAAAGTGTAAATAGTTCAGATGATAAATCCAACCATTGATCTGTTATGTGTTTCTTCTTCTCCGCTTCTCTGTTTGTAATGGTATCATTCTACTACTGCTCTAATTAATTTTGCTATCTCTTTCTACTATTCTACTACTGCTCTAATTAATTTTTGCAATCTCTTTCTACTATTGCTCAAATTAATCTTTAAATTTTCCTTATCCTTCCATACCTTCTGTTAAAGACGCAGTTTGCTAGCAATTTGGATTCAATTCATATTGCAATTGCAGAGGTTATCCATTAGCTATAATTTGTGCACCATGCTGGTTGTAAATGAAATATGTCAGTGCGGGATAAGTATAAAATTTCGAGAATCTCTTGTTTTAAGAACCTCTAATTTGTTTTAATGGATAATTATTGAGTACCGGAATGAAATAGTTCAAATGTTATGGAATGGATGCAGAGGATCTATAGCCGATCCTACTAATTTGAGATCAAATAAAATGTCAATGCAAGGATAAGTGTAAGATGTAGAGAACCTCTAATATTTCTTGGAAGATAATTATTGAGTATTGGATGAATGGTCCAACTAGAATGAAATGAATATAGGCACCCAAGGGTATGGCCTAGTGGTCAATTCAGTGGGTGAGAAGTTTCAGGTCCAAATTCCAGCGGAGGCAAAAAACACTAGGTGATTTCTTCCCATTTGTCCAAGCCTTGGTGGTTAGAGTTACCTGGTATCTGTTGATGGTAGAGACGACAGGTATCCCATGGAATTAGTCGAGGTGCGCACAAGTTGGCTCGGACACCACGGTTATAAAAAAAGAATGGAATGAATGTAGAGGATTTGTATAGTCGATCCTATCTAGTTTGAGATTAAAGTGATAGTTGTTGCTCGTCGTAAATGAGGAGACCATAATGAAGGAGATATTGGGACTAGATGAGAGGGACAGTGTAGTGGTTTTTGCATTTGAGTATCTTCATTTACGGGAGTGCATGCTGACCAGCATGTGTGCGCAATATTAGACAGAAATGTTAAGATTGGTTCCTCAACGTGAAATATTTGAAGACTCAATTTTCCATTTTCTTCCCCTTACCTGCTACCCGAAACTTCTTATGCAAATAATGGCACTTTTATACATTTAAGATCATTGATATCAAGTGTGCATGTGTAAGGCATGCATCCATAATCAATATTTTAGGTTAGTTGGGAGAAACATGGTTTTATTTTGGATGTATTAAAAATAAAGCTGGTGTTGGTGGAGCAGAAGCAATTTGTTTAGTCTTACAGCGGTTCCATGGTACCATTGCTAATACATCGGTGGGGCAGATAAGCTGCTTAGAGTTAAAACATATTGATATTTTCCGTCTCTACGGCTTACAAACAACATTGTGAATGCCACATTCGTGCACGAAGTTACTTGTCTTGCTTCTTTACAAAGCGCGTTTTTGATCCAATGTATCTTCTGTTTTGTTATACGTAATGATGTTTAATTCTTTACTGGTTGCAGAGATTCATCAAATATCAGCTACACGTTTCAGCTACCAAGCCAGAAAGAACAGCAATCAATGTCTTCAACTCAACATCATTGGAGCAGTTCTTTGGAACTGTTTAGATGCAACCAACAAGAGCTCTAGCAAATTTCGTTTATTTTAGTTCTTTTTCTTTTTCTTTTTCTTTTTCTTTTTCTTTTCCTCTTAACTCTCTTCGGCATGTGAGAAATTTCCATATTTGACTTCTCATTTTTAATTGCTTTTCTTGCTACCTACAGCTTCATAGTTTGAGGTTAAAGGGCACTATTTGTAACACTGGTATTGTCTGAACAAATCCATCAATTTGCTGTGTATCAATATCTCCTCTTTTTTCAAGAATAGACGTGAGTGCCATTATAATGTACTACTAATATTTGTTTTCGCTTACTCTACAAAGTCCCGAACTCGCACCTACGTTGCTATCTATCCAAATTATTTGGAGATCGTAGCTCCACGCCTACAACTTTAATGTTTTTCTTTTTAAATTCTCACTTCTAAAAAATGATTCCAGTATAGTATTTTAGTTCGGTTAGATTCAGGAGCCAAATCTGTATGTTTAAATTAACTGAAGAAAAAATGTATTTAGTCGAATAATGCAATTAACAAAGCTGACATAAAGAAGTAGTTCGATTGTTATTTCGTGTAAAAAGAGTTGATCAGCTAGAAAGCATTGAAGGCTAAATGGTACAAGCATAATGCGGTTACCTGGCGTCGGATAGTAGCATTTGCAATTTTGTATGTACCACTAGCGCCAAAAACATTCAGGTATTTTAGCCACTATAAATTGGAAAAATCTTATCTTCAGTTCCAAACGACCAACTGAATTCACTCTGTTCACTGAATCGATGACCAGCTGCAACCTTATTCCGCTCCCCTCAAAAACTAACCTAAAACATCCTCCAAATTCCCAAGACCCTCGCTCTTTTCGTACAAATAATGTAAACAATCTACGATTCTCTCGTCACTTAAAAGAACAACATTTGCCCAACAAATACCCAAAACACAGCAATTTGCCCAACTTATTATCAGTCCACACAAAGAACCCACATGCCATTTACAAAGACATTCAAAGATTTGCCCACCAAAACAAGCTCAAAGAAGCACTTACCATTCTTGACTATTTAGACCATCGTGGTATTCCCGTAAATCCCACCACATTTGCTTCCCTTATAGCTGCTTGTGTTCGTTTGAAATCCTTAAGTGCTGCTAAAATTGTGCATACCCATATAAGAATTAATGGCCTCGGAAATAATGAGTTTCTACAAACTAAGATTGTCCACATGTATACAGCTTGTGGGTGTGTTGAAGATGCGAAAAAGGTGTTTGATGAAATGCCTGTTAGAAGTGTGTACCCGTGGAATGCATTGCTTAGGGGCAATGTGGTATTGGGTGGACGTAAATATCGTGATGTCCTGGGTACATTTTCGGATATGCGGGTATCGGGAGTGGAGTTGAATGTGTATAGTTTCTCTTGTTTGATCAAGAGTTTTGCTGGTGCTAGTGCGCTTTTTCAAGGTTTGAAAACTCATGGAATTTTGATCAAGAATGGTTTTTTAGGAAGTGACATAATTAGGACTAGTTTGATTGACATGTATTTCAAGTGTGGCAAGGTTAGGCTTGCTCATCGCATGTTTGAGGAGGTTGAGGAGAGGGATGTAGTTATGTGGGGTGCGGTGATAGCTGGTTTTGCTCATAATAGGCTGCAAAGGGAGGCATTGGAGTATACAAGATCGATGATAAAGGAAGGGCTAGAGGTGAATTCTGTTATTCTAACAACTATTCTTCCGGTCATTGGAGAAGTATGGGCAAGAAAACTTGGCCAAGAGGTACATGCTTATGTGATCAAGACAAAGGAATACTCTAAGCAGTTGTTCATTCAATCTGCCTTAGTTGATATGTATTCCAAGTGCGGAGATATAGTATCAGGAAGAAAGGTGTTTTATGGGTCAAAAGAGAGGAATGCAATTTCTTGGACTGCTCTAATCTCGGGTTACGTCTTAAACGGGAGACTCGAGCAGTCATTGAGATCAGTTGTGTGGATGCAACAAGAAGGTTTTAAGCCTGATCTTGTAACTGTCGCCACCGTCCTCCCTGTTTGTGGGAAACTGAAAGTATTAAAGCAAGGGAAAGAGATTCATGCTTATGCAGTGAAAAATGGTTTTTTGCCTAATGCATCTGTAGCTACTTCCCTAATGATGATGTACTCAAAGTGTGGTTTGCTTCAATACTCATCTAGAGTTTTTGCGAGCATGGAGAAGAGGAATGTTATATCATGGACAGCCATGATGGATTCATATATTGACTCTGGGTGTCTGGAGGAAGCACTTGCTGTTTTTCGGTCAATGCAGTTGTCAAAGCACCGGGCAGACTCTGTTGCAATGGGAAGGATTTTAAGTGTTTGTGGAAAATTAAGACTTTTGAAACTTGGGAGAGAAGTTCATGGTCAAATTCTGAAGAAAGATATAGCATCTGTACCTTTTGTTTCTGCAGAACTTGTGAAGATGTATGGGGGTTGTGGTGCAATTGATAAATCGAGGATTTCCTTTGATGCAATAGCTGTCAAAGGATCTATGACTTGGACTGCTATTATTGAGGCTTATGGATTGAATGGCCAATATGGAGAAGCAATAAGCGTGTTTAAGCAGATGATATTGAAGGGGTTTAACCCAAACCATTTTACTTTTAAAGTTGTTTTCTCTATTTGTGAGCAAGCTGGATTTGCTGATGAGGGCTGTCAATTCTTCACTATGATGACACGAAAATATAAGATAAAGGCATCTGAAGACCATTATACTAGCATTATTAACCTTCTGCATCACGTTGGTCACATTGAGGAGGCTGAAAAGTTTGTGCTTCTCAAGCAATCCTTGGCATGAGTTAGAGGGGAAAATTGTCTTTATTGCATGTTGATGAGACGTGGTTATGCATACAGTAGACACAAACCATTGGCCTGCAGTAGATTCTGCTGTTCTCTTTCAATCAACATTGGTGGGAAGACTAATAGTTCCTCAAACTGAAAGGTTTCACATAAGGAGCCTGAGAAAGGACCTTTGAAATGAGATGCTGTGTTTGGGAATGTGCCACTTCTCATGGCAGTGATTACTTTGATATGTATCTAGTGGAAGATGTTAATGCAGATTCAAATGGTGCTGGTCATACCCTTCCATAGCGCCATTCTAGCAATTCTAGCATAAGCTTTGTTGTATAAAACTCTGTATTTGTAAATCTACTGTCAGCTTCTAAACTTTAAGCCACTTAGTGAGTGACGGCTTAAGGTCAAGAGAAGCAAGCTTAGAAAAATCAGACAGCACCATGATCATATTCGCTTAATTTTGCTGTGAAAATAGCAGGTTGTATAATGTTTGAAATCCACAATGTCATTCATCAAACTAGCGGCGACATCTCTATCATTTTATTCATGCACAATTGTTCATCTATCCTCATTTTTGTGTGCTCATTTCTGTCATAGCGCGAGAAATTTCAATATGCGTAACTTTTATTGTTACTATTAATTTTTCGGTCAAACAATGTGAAAGTACTACGGTTTTTCTTCTAGATGGAGCAAAACTCTAGAGATTACTAAATTACTCCTTTTAATTTTCAACAATAGTGCCAAGATGACTAAAAATATAAGAGAATTTCAATTAAATCTCAAAATGATATACCTATTAAAAATAAAAAGAATAATTTTACCGGAAAAATGAAAAATAAAATGAAGTAGAAGGTCACACCCAACAATTAAGGTGGGTGAAGAACTGTGCTAGTAGGGGTGTTCGTCGGTCGATACGGTACGGCCTTTAGACATTTCGGTTCGATATTTTCGATATTCGGTTTCTTAAAATGCTATACCAATACCGTACCTAATTAAATTCGATCTGGTTCGGTTTTTCTCCTTTTGATTTTGTTACATCATGTATTTTCGTATGTTAAAGTTTCGTCATAAGTTAATCGACGAAAGTTCGGGAATGGGATTATTTTGAGATGATAAGCATTATGTTATTTCAAACAAGTGATGAGTAAATTCGTGAAGGTGAGAGGGGAAGCAAGTCAAAGAAAGTGAATTTTCGTCCAAGTTTGGCATGTTGGGATAAAATACGGCCCGAGCTAAAATACTCGGTATTTATGGACTAGTGTCATACAAGGTACCACATGACCATGATAGTAAGGTGTATAAGGTATGTGAAAAATGAGTAGTATTTTAGGTAAATAGAAATAATTCTTAATTATATGGAAAATTGGTTATTATTGGAAAATGAGACATTACCTAGTTAATTAATAATTAAGTGGCGGAGTAATTAGAGTTTTGACTAAACTCAAAACGTGGCAGCAAGCCACTCTTAATCAAATGACTCTTAGTCATTGATTGATTAGGTGGCAAACAAATATAAAATACCTTACTCTTAGTCATTGTTGATTATTCATCTCTAACATCTTCAAATCTAAGACTTTCAACACAACACTTAAGGCTTTCACTACAACACAAACAGACGTGAACCTTTGCACCTTAGCCAACGTGATTTCTTATTAATTTCCTACAAATTCCTACAAAAAGCACTACAACCAGACATGATTTCTCCAAACAATAAGATTTCTTAGCACAGTAGCAATGTGGGATTTTATGATTCTAAGGGAGTACGGTGCATGGTGCAACCTTTTTCAAGAATATCATACGGATTTTTACCTACTCCAGGTATGTTAAGGCTATCCCTTCTTTCTTTTTGGCATGATCTATACGACACAAGCAAAACGAGCAAATACACAACTTCCATAAATGACTCTATTTATAGAAATACTAGGGGTGTCTATATTCTTGATTCCCCATGTAATTAGTAATTAGTCACAGCACAAGGAGCAAAGAGAGATAACATATAAATATAAGCCATAATTGAGCAATCTATCGCTGAAATGGAAAGAGTCCAGTAAGCTAGACTGTATGCAAGTGTACATGATTGTAAAAGCCTTTAAAGCTGTAGAGAAAAGGTTGAATGTACCATCATGTATCGTCTTGCTTCGCTTATATTCTGTTATTGATTCCCTTATCATTGAAATATTTGAGCAGCAGGGCTTAACAACACTAACACAATGGTTTTTCCATATGAAAAAAAATATTTTTATCTCTTAATTATTATTATAGCTTTTGTTCATGGGTCTTAGAAAAATACATATTTGATAAAGTTTATTCGACAGGCATATTATTTTTATGACATTCCGAGAAATCTTATTAACGTATTTCTTATGCATTTCATGCATTTATACATGTACATTGACACATGACCAAATGGCGTTATATACGCATATATTATATGTATATGGGATATGGGATTAGGTAATGGCGTTATATACGCACTACCACCTGATCAGCTGGTATACGTTGATGATTTTGCCCACAGTGGCTGAGATGATATGATGGGATGCCCTCAGAGGCCTGATGATGTTATGAAACATGTACCTATGCACGATATGACATTCATACGCATATGCATGATACTATAATTATTTCATGATTTACAGAGTTATCCAGACTTATAGGTTGAGTCATTTACTCTATAATTCTTCTATGTCTGTTATGTGCCTTACATACTCGGTACATTATTCGTACTGACATCCCTTTTGCATGGGGACGCTGTGTTTCATGCCCGCAGGTCCTGATCGACAGGTCAAGAGTCCTCCAAGTAGGCTATCAGCTCAGCGGAAGGTGTTGGTGTGCTCCATTTGCTCCGGAGTTGCTTATGTGGTTAGTATGATTAGGACATGTACTGATTAGTATGGCGGATCCCTGTTCCGACCTTTATGACATTTATGTACTCTTAGAGACTTGTAGACATATGTCGTGTACGTAAAAGATTGTACGGACTTGTCGGCCTATGTTTTGAGTTTATAAATGATCATGTTGGCCTATTAGGCTCGTATGTCACGTGTATATAATGATGTAATAAGAAAGATACATTACGTTAGTACTCGATTGAGTAAGGTACCGAGTGTCGGTCTCGCCCCCAGGTTCGGGGCGTGACAAAAGTGGTATCAGAGCAGTTCTGTCCTAGGGAGTCTATAAGCCGTGTCTAGTAGAGTCTTGTTTTATAAGTGTGTTGTGTACCACACTTATAAGCAGGAGGCTACATGGCATTTAGGACTGCCACTCTTTCCTCTTACTCTAGATCGTGTGGTAGAGCTCACTTATAAGAATTCAAATCCCGAACTTGTATTCGTAATAAGACGATGCCTACATTCAGAAAGACGATCGATAAGAGATATAGCTGTGGAAGTGTTGAGTTAGAGGTAACTCGATTTTGCATCTTACTTATGATGAGTAAATGACAGGTCTTCAGCAGATCATGCGTGTACTAAAATGTATACGGTTCTTGATAAGGAGCTTTTAGGAAAGAATACTTATCCACTCTTATGGTAAAAAGGAATAACGGAATCGAAAGTTAGACACGAGTTGCAGCAAGTAAAAGAAGCAAGGTGAAGAAGGGTACGAGGTACCCAGTTAATAAAGATTATCCTTATTTACCATTCAGGAAGAGAGATATAAGCATTTTGAGTTACCTTCAACAGTAACAGAGGTATGTATAATTGGCCACACCGATCTGAGTTATGTTCTATGGGAGCTAACAAATATGGTTTAAGAGAAGGACATAATATCACGATCCGACTGGGTTAGAGTGAGCCAAAATGGTGGATAAATTATTTGCGTTAGTTGACATTTTCGAAGGATATTTCAAATGTGCTAATAGATCTCTTTGTGAGACACTCAGCTGGTGCACACTAAAATAGTACAGCTAGATATGAGTACTACAAAGATAGGAACTGGAAACCTTGAAGGGATAAATATTACCTTTGTATGGCTCTCGTCCCTAGTAGAGGAAAAATGTTAGGCAGCCCGAGGAGCCAGTAGATGGAGCAAGGGAAGGTAAAAAGTGAAAGAATGTCTTGTTAAAGTTTTCAGGATAAAGTGATAAATAGAAATATTAGCAGGGAAGTACGAAGAGGGATAATGAAGCATTATGAGTGAAATATGATACATGGATGGCAACAGTAGAGTGTTACGAAATCTATAGTCAAATGAAAAAATGAGACGGGAGGTGATAGTCCTTAAGACAACAAGAGAGTATAGGCTATACAGTCACATCCTCATTTCGAGAAATAAGTTCGCGACTCTAACGTGATTAATAGAAGGAAAAGTTAGACTCCAGAGTAATAGAAACCAGTATGGATTTGTGAAAAAGATAAACTAAACATGAATTAGGGACTGAGTGATTTGATAATAGTCGGCATCATGAGAATTTTAGATTTCGTTCCGGAGATAAAAGAATGGACAACAGAAGAATATTCATGAGGAATTCAGAGAAAGGTCATTCAGGAGGACGCTTCCTAAAAGGAAGCAATGTGAGCAAAGTTAAGCTTAAAGGACTAAGTGTGCCAGTTACATTAAGTGTCACCCTCGTGAGTAAGGAATTTTGTTATTCTTAGTGCAGAAGGATTACCGCAAGGCGGGTAAGAGTCGTCGATAATGTGAAAAGATGACAATGAGGTAAAACATCTATACATAGATCATCGTAGCGCTAAATCTTAGTACTTCCCTAAAGGGGGGATTCAGCCTCGCAGTTATGACATTAAAATACTCGAGATATATTCTATTCATATGGGGGGAGTTAAAAAGGTACCGTATGAGTATTACAGAAATAAAAGAGAATGTCGCTGGGAAGACAGTAAGAATATCAAGTGTAGAGGCAAACCTACAAGCACAAGGGCGTGGAGGTAAGTAACTATGGATAATTATAGGCGAGGAAGGACATCAAAATTTCTGTCGGGTAAACAAGGTAATAAGCTCGCAGCCTTGCAAGAATCAGGTGGTCCTCCCTAAGTACTACAATGGAAGATCAGTTGAGGAAATAAAGCAGAAGACTCCAACCTAAGCATAGTAACTTGAAGAAGAAATAGTCTTGTAAAAAAAAAAATCTCACAACAACATTGTATGCACTCCATAAGAAAATGGCACCTACCGTGGCTAATGAACGAAAAGTAAAATCAGCAGTGATATTCAAGGTCATGTGAGTTGTATGGAATTTCAATATGCGTGGGCACTAAGATAAGTTAAGTATGCACGCAAAAGGGGGGCAGAAGGACCAGTAAAAGTAATTGCTTACGTTTGAAGAAAGCTGAGATGGAACAAAAAAAATTATTCGATTAATGATCCAGGGTTAGTTACGTTATGGACGTACTTAAGAGTTTTGAGTTTTATACATACAATATATACAGCCGTAGAAGATTTTGGTATACGTTAAAAGAAAGAATTGAGCCCAGGTCATAGATAAAGGATTGAATTGTTAAAGGATTGTATCATGAATATTCCTCAGCGCCCATGAAAGGCTAAACAGAATAACTAATACCATGAACCGTAGATCGGGAGACAACTTAAGCCTACATAAAGGCCGATCAGAAGAAGGAGGAAACTAAAGAGTTACATCGACGAAGTAAATCGGGAATATGATTATTGGACCCAGAAGTTATAGGAATCATGAGAACATAGCAGAATCACTCTTAATATCAGAGGTGCAAGAGAGATAGTACAACAACCATATTCTATAACGGTTCTACGATAAAGCCAGTTAGGAAAATACCAGCCTCATAAGAATTCAGTATGGAGCTCCCACCGACTTGTGTATGCACCAGAGGTACAAGTATTATAATAGAGCTTCAGGTTGTGGAAGTAAATTATACCTATGTGGAAGGGAGGTCATGAAAGAGATAGAAGTTACGATGCAAGATTTTAAGGTATTAAGGTAAAGGTAAACAATGTACGAAATACTCAAGTGTAGAAGGATGTGAGTGGTCCATACTTCAGGTAAAAGACTAGAAGCGTTGGGATTCAGTATCCAGGAATGATAGCAGCGTCGTTAGTGGCATATCTTCCAGCCTATGGTTTCTAGGTACCGAGAGGTCTATTTAAGAAAATAAAGAAGAGTTAGAGACGAGGTGATGTCTCGCTTGATATTCCAGAATAAAACAAGGAAGTCTATAGTGCAAAGAAGTTGAAGGAAGGCCGCGAGTAGTATAAATGGATATGTATGGGTCGCAAGCTAAAAGTATGGTAGAGCGACAAGGTTGTAGGAAGACATGAGTAAGGATAAGAAAGAGCGAGTGAGAAGGTGACGAGAATAGATAAGTCATCGGGATTAAACCCATGAAAACATAAAGAGCTGATGGTTTCTCTAAGTTATAGAAAGCTCAGTATAGCCTGAATGAACTCAAAGGAGTCTAAGACCAGTAGCATTTAGAGGAGATGGAATACTGCCCTGATAGTACAATGAGGGCGTAATTGTGCTAGATAAATGATGACGTTTAGGCCTTCGATTGAGTAATGATTTGAAGAGGATTCCATGGAGTGTACAAGATTAAAATACCCACGTAAATGAATCGCATTGGGATGCTATAAAATAGGTCATTGACGTACAATATCACCCCTAAGTGGATCAGGAAAATCACTTCAAATATTCCTCGATGCAACGTAAGCTCTAGAGGCAAGGTATACCGTAAGAAGTTTCAAGTTATCAGTGGTATATTGTAGATTAATATTGAGGTGAATTAATAATGGATGGATAAAATTTCAACAGTATGAGATGAGATTAGACCATCAGTCTTAAGGATAAGCAATGAAAGTAACCTGGAGTTGATTGCAGACCTTAGTAACGATAAATCGAAGTAAGAGTTATGGTATAGTATGATCTACATAGATGCAGTAAAGTCATACGAAGGGATAACCAGGTCTATGAAATAAGATATAGCAATATTCGTAAGTTCGACAAAATACCGAGCGAAGAACTTTAGTAATGGCTAAAATAAATCGGAGGAAAAAGGAAAAAAGAGACGCATAAGCGCACTTACAAGGTCAGAATCGTACCGGTTGCATGATAGAAGGTAACCACAGTTACGAGATTGGAAGGATTCCGATCACAAGCCATGGTGTGGGAAAGAGGCCTAAAAGATGGAATGCCCTGGCCTTCAGATTTAATCACAGAACAGTTGCCTAGATGACAAGGGGAGTAATGAAGTATTCGGAAGACATAAGCTATGAAAATGATAAGTGCACCAATCAACATTCGAGGACGAATGTTCCAAAGGGGGGAATGATGTTACATCCCGTATTTTCGTATGTTAAAGTTTCGCCATAAATTAATCGACGAAAGTTCGGGAATGGGATTATTTTGAGATCATAAGCATTATGCTATTTCAAACAAGTGATGAGTAAATTCATAAAAGTGAGAGGGGAAGCAAGTCAAATAAAGTGAATTTTCGTCCAAGTTTGGCATGTTGGGATAAAATACGGTCCGAGCTAAAATACTCGGTATCTATGGACTAGTGCCATAAAAGGTACCGCATGACCATGGTAGTAAGGTGTATAAGGTATGTGAAAAGTGAGAAGTATTTTAAGTAAATGGAAATAATTCTTAATTATATGGGTAATTGGTTATTATTAAAAAATGAGACATTATCTAGTTAATTAATAATTAAGTGGTGGAGTAATTGGAGTTTTGACTAAATTAAAAAATGTGGCAGCAAGCCACTCTTAATCAAATGACTCTTAGTCATTGATTGATTAGGTGGCAAACAAATACAAAATACCTTACTCTTAGTCATTGTTGATTAATCATCTCTAACATCTTCAAATCTAAGACTTTCAACACAACACGTAAGACTTTCACTACAACACAAACAGATGTGAACCTTTGCACCTTAGCCAACGTGATTTCTTATTAATTTCCTACAAATTCCTACAAAAAGCACTACAACCAGACATGATTTCTTCACTTTTAACGCTACAACGTGATTTCTCCAAACAATAAGATTTCTTAGCACAGTAGCAACGTGGGATTTTGTGATTCTAAGGGAGTACGGTGCATGGTGCAACCTTTTCCAAGAATATCATACAGATTTTTACCTACTCCAGGTATGTTAAGGCTATCCCTTCTTTCTTTTTGGCATGATCTATACGACACAAGCTAAACGAGCAAATACACAACTTCCATAAATGACTCTATCTATAAAAATACTAGGGGTGTCTATATTCTCGATTCCCCATGTGAATTAGTAATTAGTCACAGCACAAGGAGCAAAGAGAGATAACATATAAATATAAGCCATAATTAAGCAATCTATCACTGAAATGGAAAGAGTCCAGTAAGCTAGACTGTATGCAAATGTACATGATCGTAAAAGCCTTTAAAGCTGTAGAGAAAAGGTTGAATGTACCATCATGTATCATCTTGCTTCGCTTATATTCTGTTATTGATTCTCTTATCATTGAAATATTTGAGCAGCAAGGCTTAATAACACTAACACAATGGTTTCCCCATATGAAAAAAATATTGTTTTCTCTTAATTATTATTATAGCTTTTGTTCATGGGTCTTAGAAAAATACGAATTTGATAAAGTTTATCCGACATGCATATTATTTTTATGACGTTCCGAGAAATCTTATTAACGTATTTCTTATGCATTTCATGCATTTATACATGTACATTGACCCATGACCAAATGGCGTTATATACACGTATATTATATGTATATGGGATATGGAAAAAGGTAATGGCGTTATATACGCACCACCACCTGATTAGCTGGTATACGTTGATGATTTTACCCACAGTTGCCGAGATGATATGATGGGATGCCCTCAGAGGCCTGATGATGTTATGAAACATGTACCTATGCACGATATGACATTCATACGCATATGCATGACACTATAATTATTTCATGATTTACAGAGTTATCCAGATTTATAGGTTGAGTCATTTACTCTATAATTCTTCCATGTTTGTTATGTGCCTTATATACTCGGTACATTATTCGTACTGACGTCCATTTTGTATGAGGACGCTGCGTTTCATGCCCGCAAGTCCTGATAGACAGGTCAAGAGTCCTCCAAATGGCTATCAGCTCAGCGGAAGGTGTTGGTGCGCTCCATTTGCTCCGAAATTGCTTAGGTGGTTAGTATGATTAGGACATGTACTGATTAGTATGGCGGGGCTCTGTCCCGACCTTTATGACATTTATGTACTCTTAGAGGCTTGTAGACATATGTCGTGTACGTGAAAGATTGTACGGACTTGTCGCCCTATGTTTTGAGTTTATAAATGATCACGTTGGTCTATTTGGCCCGTATGTCACGTGTATATGATGATGTAATAAGAAAGGTACGTTACGTTAGTACTCAGTTGAGTAAGGTACCGGGTGCCGGTCTCGCCCCGAGGTTCGGGGCGTGACAGATTTCGGTTTATTCGGTTCGGTAATTTTGGTTTATTCGGTTTGAATACTAACAAATGCATAAAGTCATACACTATAATATTCTTAATTAAAGTACTCAAAAGTACAAAATTAAAAACGTTTGTTGACAAAAGTTTTGTCCAAAACCATCAAATATCAACCTAGTGAGAGAAAACTGTATAAATTTGATCATTAGAAATGTCTCTTACTTGCTTAGAGTTAGTTGATGAACTTAGAGAATAAAAGAAATTAAATTTTTTATGTTATAATTAATAATATATGTTTTGTGTAATATAATATAATATATATTTCGGTACGATATCGTTATTTCGATATTTTATTTTAAAATACTAAATGACATACCTAATAGTATCATATCTTTTAAAAATATAAATCAAATAGCATACCTAATAACAAAATTTTCGATTTGTATATCAAATTATACATGGCTTGTGCGCAGTATAGGGTAGGGTATCCGGTAAAATAGTCCCGACCAGACACAAAAAAAAATGTTAATTTAGAGGAAGTCTATTCGATTTTAGTGGGAAAAACGAGTGTACACACTTTACAGTTTAAAGAGGAAACGGCTGAGACGCCGCCATAGCATAGCAGCAGCTAAAACTAAGACGCTGTTTTTTCTACAAACTCCACAGTTCTCTGCCAAGAGTCCAATCAATGGAAATAATATGCTCAATCGATAAGCAGTTCTCCGACCAAATTGCCGCACTTCTCAAGCCTCCTCCTCGTCATGAAGTCCAGGCATCAACTCTCGTCTCCTTTTTCACTTTCTTTTGGAGTAAATGTTCAGTTCAAGTGTGTTTTAGTTTGTTAACTGTTTGATAAATGTTCACAGAAGTATTTTGAAGAGCTATTAGCCACTAGACAATGCCGCCGCCTCAAAGTTAAACCTACTGCATATCACGGGAAGGGTAATTCTTTTTCCTTTTCTTAGATTACCGCTGCATCAGTTTTATCAACAGAAAGACTGGATAAAAAAGTTGCATTTAGTGTTGAGACACTTGTTTTATCTTTTATGTGTGTTCTTACGCTAGTAGGAAATATAGAAAACTTCTAGTACTTTTTATTTTTATTTTTATTTTGTACAATGTTGGCATGAGATGAAATTAAATGAGGAAACATGGTCAATGGGGATTCATATAGCCGAGCCCAACTTGTTTGGGATTGAGGCATAGTTGTTGTATGGTTGTTTGTCCATGGGCACGAATAGAGCAGAATGGATATAGGGGGTTGTAATTATGGCCAATATTTTGGCTAATGGAGTCCATCTCACATAAGCATAAATATTTTGCAAAGTGTAGACTTTGTTGGCAATATTCTTTGGGACCCAAAAATATTGCATTGTGTGGCGGATATCATTTGCACAAGTTGTATCTCTTCTTTTACACCTAAGAAGCCAAGACATTTTAGCCTATAAAAGGGAAGGTCATTAGTTCATTTTAGATACACCAACAAGACTTGAGTCTTCATTTCTTGTTTCTTCCTTTTCTCCCTTTTAAGAGTGTTTTGTATGAGAGTTAGTGTTGGGAAGCACTTGTGTGAATCTTTTCTTTGGAGTGATCTTGTGAGGTTATTCTCTTAGGGTATTTGGGATTAATTAGAGTATTTACTCTAATTTTGTACTCTCTTTTGTACTCTTATTCGTATAGTGAAATTGCTCCTCTCCGCTTGTGGACGTAGGCCACTTTGACCGAACCACGTTAAATTGGTGTCTTCTTTATATGCTTTAATTGCTGTTATTATCAACTTGCATTGCCTTTGTTATTGTCATTATACCGTTGTTTGGCTAAATTACGCACTACCCGGGTTCCCGATCCTAACAAATTGGTATCAGAGCCGGATCTAACCGGGTTTGTTTCAGTAGACAATATGACTTTAACAAAGACTTATGTTGAGAAATTTGATCGAAGTGCAAACTTCGGAATGTGGCAATTAAAGATAAAGGCTATCCTAATTCAGGATGGCTTACATTTGGCGTTGCAAGGAAAGTAGAAGAAGCCGGATAAAATGACGGATGAAGAGTTTGCCGTCATAGGCAAAAAGGCAAAAGCAGGTATCATTTTAAATCTCTCAAATGAGGTTTTACGTAAAGTTTCTGTAGAAACCACAGCTAAAGGCATGTGGGAAAAATTGAAAACCTTATATATGAAGAAGACGGTGGAAAATAGACTTTACCTGAAGCAGAAGCTTTATACAATTCGTATGTGTGAAGGTACCTCTATTCTCTCTCATCTTGACACCTTTGATTCCATTCTTATGGATTTGAGTAATATAGATGCTGGAATTAAAGATGAGGATCAAGCCGTGTTACTGCTTTGTTCTCTACCCCCATCTTTTAAGCATATAAGAGATACTATGCTTTATGCAAAGGATAATATCTCTTATAAGGATATTAAATCTATCTTAAAATCAAAAGAACAGATAGATAGTGATATTACTGGGGAAGCTAGTGGAACTCAAGCGGAAGTTGGCTT
>AWOL01S0014632.1:32254-50734 GCA_000715115.1 Nicotiana otophora
GATGGTGTGGTGAGAATTCTCACTGATGTTAGACATGTTCCTGACTTGAAGAAAAATCTCATCTCTTTGGGCACTCTAGAATCTCTTGGGTGCAGGTACACAGGTGAAGGTGGAGTTCTGAAAGTTTATCATGGTGCTCTTGTGATCATGAAAGCACACAGATCTGGTTCGTTGTATACTTTATTGGGATCTACTGTTATAGGCCTTACTACAGTTTCGGTATCAGACAACTTGTCTGATTTTGATGGCATTAAATTTTGACAGATGTCCATTGGGGCTTTTGTGGAGAAGGTGGAGCAAACTTACTATATTAGCCAAAATTAGGCCAAGGTGAAGATTTGTAATTATGGCCAATATTTTGGCTAATGGAGTCCATCTCACATAAGCATAAATATTTTTGCAAAGTGTAGACTTTGTTGGCAATATTCTTTGGGACCCAAAAATGTTGCATTGTGTGGTGGACATCATTTGCACAAGTTGTATCTCTTTTTTTTACACCTAAGAAGCCAAGACATTTTAGCCTATAAAAAGGAAGGTCATTAGTTCATTTTAGATACACCAACAAGACTTGAGTCTTTATTTCTTGTTTCTTCCTTTCTTCCCTTTTAAGAGTGTTTTGTATGAGAGTTAGTGTTGGGAAGCACTTGTGTGAACCCCTTCTTTGGAGTGATCTTGTGAGGTTATTCTCTTAGGGTATTTGGGATTAATTAGAGTATTTACTCTAATTTTGTACTCTCTTTTGTACTCTTATTCGTATAGTGAAATTGCTCCTCTCCGCTTGCGGACGTAGGTCACTTTGACCGAACCACGCTAAATTGGTGTCTTCTTTATATGCTTTAATTGCCGTTATTATCAACTTGCATTGCCTTTATTATTGTCATTATGCCGTTGTTTGGCTAAATTTCGCACTACCCGGGTTTCCGATCCTAACAGGGTTCATATAGCCACACAAACTAGTTTTGTATTGAGGTGTATTTGATTGATTGATTGTCTAATGTTTGATATACAACTAAAGTTAACCACTTGATAGGGAATTTCAAAATGTGAGTTTGCTTACTAATATTTGGTTTGTCATCTGCTAGTAACATGATTTGGTGGTTACTAAAGTTCAGTTCTTTTGTGAGTTTTATTATTAATGAGCACTATATTGAGACTAGTGGCACCGCAGGGGTTTATGCTGAGACAGACTTCAAAGAGTCGGACCTTGTTTTGAAGGATCAAATGCTTGCTGGCGCCCAACATTCTTCAAATAAGGTATTGCTGATTGAACTAGCAATACACATGTTCTTGCTCACAGTAATCATCCAACTTATGTGTTTTTTCACTCCCCTTTTGGTTGACAAGCTTCACCTTGATCTTGTGCACGTGGCAGGTAGACTGTTTGGTATGTAGTTATTGCTTCTGCTTTATTGGGTCAATAGAACTTCAAATTGGGAGGAAGCTTTATTTAGAACAGCTGGGTGTCTCCCCAAGCAGTGAGTCTCACATGCAAAAAGATTGTTATAACTCTGGTTCATCTGTTGGTGAAGATGATTCTGATGTAGAAGATCAGCAAGTTTCTGGAGAATGTGCTTCTAGCCCTTCAAAAGATAAAATTCCTCTCCCTAAGGATGTGGTCGAGTCATTGTTTAATGGTGAGATGCAACTACCATATTCTGAGAAGTTCCCATTGCCTCCAATTTTTTCTTGTCCTGGTGGATGTAAAGAGAACTACTATTGCAGGTAGACATTCAGCTATTTTTCCATAATTTGCATAAAAATTTCATTGAATACTGCAAAGCATCAAAATTTCATTTTCTATTGAAATTTGAAATCACATTCTCAGAAGACAATATATATATATATATATTCAGTCAAAACTAACTGTAATATGCCAATGGCGCTGCATGACATGGCATAAAAAGTTCTCGACACATTTTTTTGTCTTGTTGAAGAGGATCTTTTCAACATCATAATGCTGCCATCTTGTGTCAATTGAAGGTTTTTTCTCTCTTCATTGTGTTTCCTTTTCATCGGCTACATTGAGGAACAACTTGCTTTTTTTTTTTGAAATAGGTAACAATATTATAGATCTTCGGCACAAATGCTGCTCTGATAGGAACAACTTGCATGTTGCTATATGAGAATCATTGTTGCAGGGTTTTCTCAGGTGTCTGCCTCAGCCGCTAAAATTGGAATATTGAACTGTAACACTAAATGATAAAACAGATGAACACCTTGGTGCTACATTGTCTCTGGTTGTAACCATATGCTATTCAAAATGTTAGATAGCTTTAGGTATTGAAAACCTCTTCTGTGAGATGAACTTGTTTCTTCATGTTTTTGCTTCTCATAATACCACTAATGACTCTGTTGTTAATTTACTTGACCGTCACTGATTGAATAGTGTGCTAACCTTTTTTTCTTCATTTTCGCAGCAAATCATGCTCTGAGGCTGATTGGGAGTCTTTTCATTCTTTGCTATGTACAGGGGAGGGGTCAAAGTCATTAAGCACAAAAGCGCTTCTGAAATTTATGGAACATGCTAATGGTAAGGCTCTAATGTGGCTGCTACCTGTTATGTAGTCTAGTTTATAACCTGCCTACCCGTATATCTTGTTGTTCAAGCTGTTTCCTTTTCTGGTTTCTCCTGCCAGATACAAATGACATTTTCCTTCTTGCAGCAAAGGTAAGTCCTTTCCTTTTCTTGTTTCCTTTTCCTGTCAATCTGCAAAGCGTTTTAGAAGAATAGATCATTTCCAGTCTTTCTTATGTCTTGCATTTTTCCTCTTGTTAATTTTTCATGTTGCAATTCTCCTTGGGAAACTGAGGTGCATATGTGAAGGCATAGACCTCTGTGTTTGTATGTCTTACTACGTGCTGGAAACCTGCTTAAGCAAGTGTTTTGCAAACACGTTCTTGTGTTATAGGTGATTTCTTTCACCATCTTGAGACATAGGAAGTTGAAAGAAAGTCGTCATGAGGGAAAAGGGAAGCAGGTTATTTCAGAAAGCAGGGACTTTTCTTTACTGCTGGAGGCATGGAAGCCAGTGTCCATGGGATACAAGAGAAGGTACTTAAATCTTTTTGTCACTCTTCACAAGTTGCTATAAAATGAAGCTTGACCCCTTTGATGCAAAACCTATGCGGTCGTAATGAAAGTGCGAATTGTAGTCCAAATATTAATATCTTATTTGTCTTCCCTGAATTACATCCTGCATGATGACCGCTAGCATGACTGCAGAACTTGCAGCTATATCAATCCACTTTATGGACCACCTTTGCTAAAAGATTGACTCATAGTCTCCTGTTGCAACAAAGTGGTGAAGAATACTATTGTCACCGTTGATGGTAACATTGAAGTAGGTAAAATATTGCAAATTTGATATAGCTCAAAATTTGGTCAAGTCTCTGAGGGATTAATCATATTTGGTAATGAAACCATTGGCTCTTTTAGTCGTCTTTTTCAAGAACTTCTACGGTTTGCTAATATTAGACCCTTGATGGGCTTTTTCCCTTGGTTTCCCTTCTATAAATTAGGGCAATTACAGATGTCTATACCGGCATACACTTGGTGCTGATACAACAACAAAAACAGCAGCAACAACCCAGTGAAATCCCACAAATGGGGTCTAGGTCTGCGTACTCACTACCCTCCCCAGATCCCACTTGCGGGATTTCACTAGGTTGTTGTTGTGTCAGCATCAATTGTATGCCAGTATAGACACTTGATGCTGATACATATATATAAAATTTACCTTCTCAAAAAACCAAAATTGGCCCCGACATGAATCAACGTAGAAGCCCTTCCTAAAATGTTGCAGTGCTTCATAAGGATAATAACAACAATAGCCTATAAGCTCCAAGTTAAAATTACTTGTCTTTTAAGGCTCCTGCATTTTTGCCTATGATGAATAACTTGAAATTTTGTGGTGTAACTGTGTTATAAGGGTGACACGTTTATTTTTGTCTTTTGAAATGCTAAAATGTATAAGGGTGACACATTTTTTGTGAATATTATTATAATAAGGCTCAGAGCGCCACAACTTTCTAAAACTGAAAAGTTTTGTTTAACTTTTTGAAATAGTATAATTCTTCTATGAGGAATATCGGGGTTCTGTGCCAGGCTGATGCATGATTATCCTACTTGTCAAGTTGCTCAGTGTAAAGTGACTTTTTTTGTAGGTGGTGGGATTGCATTGCTTTGCCAGGCGATGTTGATGGTTCTGATGAAGCATCATTTAGAATGCAAATAAAAGAGCTGGCGTTCACGGTAATCTTCCTTGGTAAATTCTGACAGCAACCTGCTTCTGTTTTTAACCGTCACTTCGATCTGCCAGTAATGTGCTGAAGTATCTCTAATTTGTCAGCTTCAGCCTCGTAGGAGTAGTATTGCTACCTGTCATCGATCATCAGTAAAAATTGTTATACTGCCCTTCTTGGGGTGGCAAGTGGACTCTTATAGTAGACCAAAAAAGGGCGTGCTTTCTTCTATTTTGGCTGAAATAGATGTATGTGTTGCAGCTCTCCTCTTTATAAGGTCTCTTCCATCTTTGGCCTTCAGGGACCAGTTCGAGCAGGAAAAACCTTCTTCCTTAATTTTATCTAGATGTGAAGAATAGACTGGTTTTTTGTTCCGGAAGATAATGGAGCCTACTATTCCTACAGTAATTGATGTGAAAGCTGCGTGCTACAAACCTCATTCTAAATAAATGTGCAAGATACAGAGAGAGCAATCATAAGCTAAAATTGCATCAATGAATTTTCATTCTGATTATCTCATGCATCATCAGTTTTCTCCTAAGAATCAAGTTTGTTCAGATGTTGCCTGGAGTAAACTGCGTATCGCCTAATCTGAGTGCCAGTTTTGACAGAATTATTGTTCAATTGCTTTTCAAGGATGTAATAACACTATGGTCTTAATGTAGCAAGTTAATTGGAAGAAAAGGCTATGTTGTATAAGTCCTGCTTAGAAGTTAAACTTTTGTGCTCTGTTACTGCGTTATATATGAACCTTAGTACCTGTATATTTTGTTTTCTATTATATCGGCATTTCATTGGTCTTGCTCTTTGCTTTCTATACTGAAATTTGATTTATCAGTTTGTATTATCCAGTCTCTGCAGCTCCTCAAGGCAGCTATCTTTGACGAGGAATGCAAGCCATGTATCCTGATTACTTTTCAATCAGTTGACTGCTCCTCTTATCTGCAGCGTTGTTCTCGATACTTATGTGGTTCAATATGGAATCCTTGACTCTTACCAGTACTCTCCCTTGAAATGTATGGTCATATTATTGGCATGTTTGAGCTGAATAACCTGTAAGCTCATGATCCATCAAACTACCACCTTCATGTTATTTTCAGCATGCATGCAATAAACCTGATGATTGTTTCACTTTTCTGCAACTCGGAAGCATACAAAATAATATTTTCAGGAGAGTTTTTGTTTTTTAACGTATTCTTTGAAATTAGTAGGGCTAGAATAATTAAAAGCATACAAGCCATCTCCAGATAATGTTTGGTTTATATAGTTTGCTCCTTCTCAAAAAGTGAACATTAAGTTGGAATAGCGTAAATAGACGGATGATGAGCTTGCAGATATGATTTTTGACTTCTACATGCCCTTTGGAATGCTCTGCGTTTTTATACTTTTTTTATTCCGTTTAAAGTTTGTTCTTTTATAAATTGTTGTGAACTTACTTGTTAAAGCCTTTGCTTGTTAATAGTGACCTGGTGGTAGAGTCACCAGTGGAGGATTACTTTCTCTACATTGATGATCTTCCTGTCCCTGGAAAGGTTAGAACCAATTTTTTTATGTGCTTGTGAAACTTAGTACCATGCAGAAATTTGACAGCATTACTTTTGCGATAATTTGGCAGGAAGAGGCTGAGCAAACTACAAAGCCTATCCTGGATGCTCTTGGTGATGACTATTCGATTTGTTGTCAAGGTAAACTATGGTGTGTGACATAGAAAGTAGATATAGAGTTTTTTTTTTTCTTTTTTCTTTTAATATCTGGGCATAGGAACTGTCATTTTAGGTCCATATTTGAACACAAACCTGCCCCTGGATATCTTCCATACTTTTTTTTTCTTTTTGATATATAAAAATATCGTCCATCGTTAATATCTAGAAAGGACAAAGTTGTAGTTGGAAATAAATATATGGTGCCAGGGGTGGAGACTGGAGATAATGTACAATTACAGATAACTGTGATTACACAAGCTTAAATATCTGAGTTCTATTTAGAAAGGAGACATCATGTTTTGGAACTGTGTCTGGCTCTTGCATTTTGTGGCAATCTCTTAGCTGATAGGGTGCATTTTCTCTGAGCTGCATTGGTTGTTGAGTTATGCATTGCTTTTGAATTCTGCAAGATACAAATATCGTTTGTATGCCCTAGGCAATCTTAGAAGTTCGTCCGGGAGAAGGGGTAGACTTTTGCTGCCAGCATTTCAATTGATAGTTTGATACAGACGTTGACAAGGCATGATTAGTACAATGGCGCTTCCTTGCTCCTTCTGCAATATGATAAAGAATATGAAACCCGATTTTCTCTATTTATTAATTTGGAAGTGTTTATACATGTTAGTTGCTTTATTTAGAATAATTATTTGTTGGAAAGTATGTAACCTGCTGCAGGGAATCTTCTTTCAAAGTTATGCGTCTAATTGTGTCAATTATTTTGCTCACCATGCCTACTCTTTACTTTTCTAGTTTGGTTCTACCTAGTTTTTGTGTACTCTGAATCATAACCACAAGCAATCTTTGATAAAAGGTACTGCATTTTTCCCCTTGCAAAGCTGTATGAACCATTCGTGCAGACCTAATGCAAAAGCTTTTAAGCGAGAAGAGGTATGTTCTGATATCTGCAAATTCTGACTTTCTTTTTCTTTTCTCTCAATGGAATAACCTCTTCAAATAGGAAGAAAGAACTAGACGTACAAAAGAAGACTTGATTACAGGCAAAAAATGAAACCTATGAAGCAGAGAAATTGTTAGTGAATTTAATTTTCTGCAAGCAGGCATTGCGTTTGCAACTTGGTTGGGGCCTGTTGCCCCTGTTTCAGTGTTGTTTCCGACATTCTGGAAAGTACAAAATTTATGGACAAATCATTTTCTGAACACACATCGAAGTAAATAGCAGAGGGTGGAAAGTTATTCTTGGATACAGTACTTTGAAAATACCTTTAATTTCTCTTCTATTTAGTCAAAATCTGGCTGGATCTTTATAAGCTATACTTAAATAGGCTTCAAGTTACTTAACCCTTTGCAGTTGATCTTGCTCAATAATATATTCTGCACATATAGGGAAATATATTTATAAGACGATTGTGAAAATGTTTGATATTGCATTATTAGGATCGGGATGGCCAAGCAACTATAATTGCTCTTCAACCAATTGCCAAAGGAGAAGAGGTAGCTTTAACTTGTTTTTATAGTTACAAATCTATTATGCTTTGGAGAATTTAATTGTGGATGCACTTCTTTATAAACTCCGCAGTCCGCAGGACAAGGGAAGAGAATTCTAACTATCAAAAGTTGTTGATATATGCAGATAACTATTTCATATATAGACGAGGACCTTCCTTTTGAAGAGAGACAGGCATTACTCGCAGACTATGGTTTTAGATGTCGATGCTCCAAGTGTCTAGAGGAAGCCTAATTAAAGATTAAAGGCAGTTTCTTTGAGAGAATTTCGTATAGTACAGGGGTATTTTTTACCCTTTCCCATTAAACAATTTGTCCTTGATATAACTAGTTAAGCATAAAACTTGATTAACCTATTGTTTGTTTCCTGAGAAAATTGAAAGGGTAGACTGAAGAAAATTTTGTCGAATGAGTTGATTGCAGGAAAGCATATTGGCTAGAAAAATTCCATGAAATTGTAGTAAAACTGTCCGGCTAAAGTTATTTAGAGAAGACTACAAAGATGTAAGACCCCGGATTTCGTGATTCTTTCTTATGAAATGCATTATTTTTTCGTCACTTGTACTAAATGAATAAAAACTACAGTTTAGAGGCGCAGAATAATAGTTGACCAATTATTTAAGGCAGAATAGCTTAGTAGACACTCATACTTATACCGTTTTAACATCCCGATCCTTATACTTTACGAGTTTTCATCTAGACACTTTCACTTGATCAAAACTAATCCTTTAAACACCTCTAATCGAGTGCGTTCCACAATCACGCCGATTGGATAACACATTAGCATCCACCTCAGAAAAAAAAACTATGCCATGTTTAACCCAAAAATAGATTTCTCAGTCAAAATCAATATCTAGAAGAAATCGGGTTACTGATAATCAAGATTTACTTCACTTTCTCAATAATTTGAAGAATAAATCGAGGAATTGAAATAATTGACAAAGAAAATATGACATAGATTGGTAATCACTCCCAAAATTACGGTTTAGAACTTTGACAATAAAGTAAAGAATGATTGCATAAATTTCAATAATTGTCTGATGCCATTACAAATGAGATTTCAGTCCTTACTTAATTCAGGCTCACTAATAGTATTAATTGCCTTGATTGCCTGTTACCATATACAACTGTAACGGAAATATTTATGATTAAAGATTTTTTGTAATCGTACCGATTTCCCTTCCTTATTTATGACAGGTTCGTGTATCTTTCCTTCTTTACAGCCTTATTCATTTTGTTCATGTTTCCCCTTTTACAGTTGTCATGTGACTTTTTTCTCAGTATAACCCCGTGGGTGTTTCTCCCGTGCCTTTTCCGCATTCTTTAACTTATCTAATTAAGAACACCACTTGTCATTATATCGATGTTCCCCGTACCATGCCCTGTCACCTTGTTGATAGTCCATGTGTCATGTCTTTTACCAATACATATAGCCCACCCACTTTCTGAATATTCAAGAAGTGGTAACTGGTAAGTATTTATGACGGAAATTCTTTGCTGCCGTTTCTCGAGTATCATTATGCCCTCTTCAGAATCGATGCGATGTACGTCACATTCATTTAATGCCCATGCCACATGGCTTCACATGATTGGTTCTGCAGTTTCTCAGCGCTTTTTTAGGGTTTTTTCTGTGGTTGCGTCAATCACGAAGTGACGGTTCTATTATGACACTTCATAATTATCAATTTTGACGACAGTCGCATCTCCTTATAAATACTTCATCCTCTTTGATTTCTTGAAACCTTCTTCCTTCTTCTCTGTATCCATCATCTTAACCTTCTTCGTAGTTTTGTACCTTTCCTCTGTATTTTCTTTGTTAAACATGTCTTCTTCAACACCAGACCCTCACAAAGTTGTGATCGTCGATGAGCTTGCTCCTTCTACTGTCCCTAATAGGAGTAAGAGAGGTAGTAGACTCTGCAGCCTTGGTTCATTATCTACTCGTAGTTCTACTTCTCAAAGTAGTTCCACCAGGCCATCTTCTTCTAGACCTAGAGCTCCTTTGACCCCCTAGATCTTTCTCTAAAAATAGGGACCACAATGAACCCATGCGTGAGCCTACGGTTTCTGAGATTGTTCTTCAAGAGTTTTCTTTTGTATCAGATCGTGAAACCATGAAAAATCAAGTTTCTTCTATAGCTTCCCTTAACCCTGCTGAAGTCAACCCAAGTTTGATCACTCCTGGTCTTTTTTCTTTGGTTCGTCGAGAATGTCACTGGAAACCAGATTTCCCAGTTTTAATTCCTGGTGCCAACCAAAGAATCATTTCTTACCATGCTGGCTTTTCTTTTGTTTATACCTACCCTTTTATTTTAAGGTTTAAACGTCTCAATGACCCAGTGATCATCGAGTTTTGTCGCTATTTTAATGTTTGCCTTGGTCAAATTGGTCCCATTGTTTGGAGGGAAATAGCATGCCTTCGCTATTTGTCGGATTTAGTTTTCGCTCCTTTTACCTTCCGTCACTTACTTCATCTTTACTCTCCCAAGTTGTTTCGTGAAGGGGTCTTTTCCCTCGTGGCTAGAAGTAAAAGGGTTTTAGTTAGCCTCGAGGATGACCGTGACCGTGGCTGGTGATAAGTGGGGATTTTGACTACTTATTAGCACCTTTTTGCTTTTGTTTTAGCCCCAAAGTATTGATTTATGTTCCCGAAACTAATGAAAGCGCGCAAATTGCATGAATGTTGGAAGTTTGGTCTTCCATGATGAATTCCGACTAAAAACTGAGTGTTCTGAATCACAAGGCAAGAAAGGGCGCAATATTAAAGAAGTGCGGTCCGCAGAAGAAAGTGTGGACCGCAGAATTTCATCTGCGGACGCAGATCAAGTGAAATAGCCCAGGAGGAATTTGACCAATGTGCGGCCGCAGAATAGGGTCTGCACTGACAAATGATTCGAAGTTCAGAGAGTGTGCAAAAGACCAAGTCCTGAAGTCTTGTTGAAGTGCGGACCACACAAGAATTGTGCGGCCGCATAAGATGCTTCGCAATGCAATCCAGAATTGTGCGGCTGCGGAATCCAAGATCTTGCAACTGAAGAAATCTGCGGACCGCACATGGAATTGTGCGGCCGCAGAACCTCCCGAGGGGCATTTTTGTTAGCGAATTTTGGGCCACTATAAATAGACGAGTTTAACATTTTTAGGTCAAGTCTCGAAGTTTGAGCTGTTGTAGCCGTTACATTTTTCTATTTTAGGAAGTTTGTGACTATTTTAGTGTTTAAATATTATATTTTATCATTTTAATATTAGATTATGAGTTTAATTAGCATTTCTTTTTTATTTTCTTCAATTCCCACTATGAATAGCTAGATTTGTACTAAGGTTTTGACCCAACCCTAGTGTGTAACTCTTATGGGTACTTAATTTAATGTTTGTTTATGATTGGGTGTTGATTATTTATCTTAGTTTATGCTTCAATTTTAGAATTAATGGTTGCAAATATTGATTCATGCCTTTTTAATTTAGTCTCTACTTGAGAAAAAGGGACCCAGTCTAGGATAACTTGGCTAACAAGGAATTGGACTAATTGAGAATTTGATTAGCCTAATTAAGGGGTTCAAACTAGAGATAGTGAAAACCCGACTTGAGCTCATATCAACTATTTTTTTTGATACCCATTTGGACTTAAGAAAACCACATTGAGCAAAATTACTCTTTGACCAAGATGTATTGAGTGGGTAATGTTGAGTTGACAGTTATAATATACCCCAATCAACAAAACAAGTATTAACGTATTTTACCCATTAGGCGAACACCTAGGTTATGGTCACATCCATAGGCTTTTTAATTATTTGGAAAAACACCAAAAATACTGATTCGCTTCTAGTTTCTTTTCTTAGCTTATAATTGCTAGAGTAAAATTAGAATTAGAAATCAAAACCTTTTGGGGAAGTGCAATTTAGCTATTCCGTTCTCTTTCGTCAAGTGTATACTCCTAACACCCCTAGTAACTCCATGTGAAAATCGATCCTGACTCTTGTTAGGTACTATTCTTCCAACGACTGTTTCCACTCACTATTGAGTGCGGATTGGACGTGGATCAGCTGGTACACCGTTTTGTTGCTGCCCCACTAGTGGATTAGTGGGTGAAAAAAATTTTCCTTTTCCAGAAAAATGGAACTTTGCACGTAAGTCTTTTTTTTCTTTGATGTCTTGAGTTCCTTTATGTAAACACATATTCATTTTTTCAGCAACTATGGAAGTCTTCGAAGAAATTCCTGATTTCCGTGCTTGGGTAGAAAAAATGTTGACTGTTGCTCCCATGGACAAAAGATTTTGGAAATTTCTTTCACAGAAATTTGGTTGGAAAGTGAAGACTCACGGTACTCTTCATTCTCACAGTTTCTTTCCTTCTTTACTTGTTTATGTATAAGTGTTTTCATCATCCTTTTTTTTGTTAGAGTTTGTTATTCGTGGCATCAATTCCGCATCTTTTCCATCAACCAAGCTTTATGTAAGTCTTGCTCAAGAACGGATTTTGAGTGCTTCTTCCTCCAAGAGAAAAATTGTTGAAGCCAGTGGGTCTGATGATGAAGAGGATGCAGAAGAAGGTTCTTTGGTGAGAAAACCGCGTGTCAGAATACGCGTGGTTTCAGATGATAAAACCCATATCTCTCATGATTCTCCATCAAGTTCGATTCCCTCCAGACTTATTGATGAGCCAGAGAATGCTCCTATAGAAATTTCTGATGAAGATGTTGGTAACTCAGCTAATCCCCCCCCCCAAGTCTTGTTGAAAGGTTATTCGCCCATGGCTTTGAGGGTGAAGAAGGTTTTGGGCATGTTTCTGAAGAACTGCCACTTGTTTCCCTTCTGGGTTTTACCTGTTGTTAACCCCCATTTGTCTTTACCTGGTGTTACCCCAATGGTTGCTCCCGCTACTGCTCCTTACGTAGAAGCTGAGCCTTCTAGCAGCAACCGGGAAATGAAAAAAGTTGTCATTGAAGTCCCCGAGGGTGAAAATTTGTTGAGGAAGTCTGGACAAACTGATGTGTGGCTGAAGCCGTTGTTAGGATCCGTGGAGAAGAATAAGTTGGAGGGTCACAGTTCCTTGACCTTAATGAATGACATTGTTCATTCTTCTCTTAAGGTGTAAATTTACTTACATTTCCTTCCTTACTTTTCCTCATTCATAACTCTTCTTCTTTTGCCTTTTTTTGTAGATTAATTTGATAGGCACCGAGCTTATGAAAAGGATCTCTTGGACTGACCATCAACTAATTGAATTGCGTACCGAGGTTGATAACTGGAGAGAACAATTTGAAGGTCTTCAATTAGAAAGAGACGTTCTTGCAGAGGAGAAAAGAGCTTTGGAACAACAAATGAAAATGGTATCCGCTGATTTAGCAGTTCTAAAAGCTTCTTCTAGTCAAGTTGAGAAGGATAAGTATAGACTGGAATCCTCTTTTGCTAAACAACTTTCCAAGGCTACTAAAGAGATAAGGAACTCCTTAATCAAAAAGAGGTTTACGCGGGTGAACTGGTTCAGACGCTTACCCAAGCTCAAGAAGATCTCCGCGCCTCTACATGTAAAATTCAAATCTTGGAAAGTTCTCTTGCTCCTTTGAAGACAGCTTATGAAGCCTCGGAAGCATTAAAAGAAGAGTTGAAAGCTAAAATTGAACAGTGGGAGAAGGATTACGAATACCTCGAGGATAAGTCATCACTGGATGTTAGTTAGTCTTTTTGGAACACTCACCTCGAGACTTTAACTGAAGCCAGCCATGAAGGTTTTGACCTTAATGTTGAGATTGTTAAAGCCAGAGAAACAATTGAACATACTCAGCAATGTCAAAGCTTTTCCACACCCGAAAACGAAGGTTCTAAGGGTGATGGAGATGGACTTGCTCGTGGTGAAGCTGATGTTCAACCCTCTTCTCCCCAAGTTGATCATTCTTCTCCCATTGATGATGCTCCTTAGCTTTTCCCATTTCTAGACTTTATCTGTTGAAAATATTTATTTGTTGGTTTTTGTTTGGAACTCCCTTGTATTTTTTGGACAACTTTAAATTTTTTCCGCCCCTGTCTTTTTTGGGGTTATGATATAAATAGCGCCCTTGTTCGTTGGGGTTATAAATATCTTTATTTCTTTTGTCGCATATTATGCTTTCTGCCCATTTAATATTTGAGCTTACACTTACATATAAAGTGCTTTAACAGTCCGTGACTTCGATATACACGAGTTTTTATAAAAGAGGGCCATTTTATATACACTGATGGAGATGACATCTCATCTTCATATTGATGCAAATATATGAAACGTGAAGTAGATATGGAAAGAGAAATAATTTGAGGAGGTTTTATTTTTTGAACTCAAATGAGTAAATTTTGTACATCATTTTCATAATCGTTCATACAACACTTTCATAACTGCTTTCATTATAACAGGTTTACAAATTCGGATCTATTTTTGCGCAACTAAATTATGGCCTTAACCTAGAAGCTCGTGGGAATATCTTGCATCCTTTTTGCGAGTTCAAACTCTTTTGAAATCTTTTCAAGGGTTTCTTCAAGGTTTTGATTCAGGCTGAACTATACCCTTGATATATATTTTCCTTCCTAGTGTAACCTTTTATATGCATAGTCCCCCCAATGTTGGAGCATTGAACTATGAAATCTCGAACACTGGATCAACTTATTTCTTTTGGTCCTTTCCCTGAAAAGAAAAATACAAACGGGACTCAGAGATAATTTCTTAGATGATTACTGCATAACCTTTTTCCTATCAGAAAAGTTGTAACCTAGACCGGGAATAATTCAGTATTTCACTTATCTTTCGGGTCTAATATCATCATTTGGTACGGGCCAGATTTTTTCCTATCATCTAAAATGGTTAGTAAAATTCAAAAGAACAAAATAAAATTGAACTTGCATAATACCTGACCGTGGGTATTATCCTCGTTTAGAAGTAATACTTCTTCAAATGGACTGCATTCTAGTTCGCCGGTAATACCTTGACATCCATGGTTCCAACTTGTATGCTCTTTTTCCAGCGATGCCTCAAACCCTATATGGGCCTTCCCAATTTGGATTCAATTTTCCTGTATTTACCGCTTTTGTTGACCGGAACACCTTGAAATACCTCAAATTAGCTTTCTTGTTATAATATCGTTCAATCATCTCTTTTTGAGCCGCCATTCAAATTAATATTGCTTCTCTCCTTTTTTCTAACAAATCCAAATTTACCCGTAGCTCTTTCTCATTTTTCGCTTCAGTGGCATGCGTGTACCTCGTACTTGGTTCACTTATCTCTACCAGAATCAAAGCTTCTATACCTTATACAAGTGAAAACTGAGTCTCACTCGTACTAGTTTTTGATGTTGTTCGGTAAGCCCATAGCACCCTAATAATACCTCTGGCCATTTGCTTTTTGAATCTTCCAATCTCTTCTTTAAGTTATTTATGATAGCTTTATTTGTCGATTCGGCTTGTCCGTTGGCCGCAGGGTGATAAGGTGCGGAAGTAATTCGTTTTATTTGCCAACTTTGGAAGAACTCTGTGATTTTCGCGCCTATGAATTGTGGGCCACTGTCACATACAATCTCCTTTGGAACTCTAAATCGGCATATAATATTTCGCCAAATGAAATCCCTAACTTCTTTTTCTCGCACATGTTTAAAAACACCTGCTTCTACCCATTTTGAGAAATAATCTATTAAAACTAAGAAACCATACCTTTCCTTTAGCTTGAGGCAATGGACCTACGATGTCCATGCCCCATTTCATGAAGAGCCATGGTGAAATAACTGAATGCAACAGCTCTGCCGGTCAGTGCATGTTATTGGCATATCGTTGAAATTTATCGCACCTGGCTACAAAGTTTTCTGCTTCTTCTTCCGTTTTTTGTTAATAATATACTGCCCTTATTAATGTTTTCACCAACGATCTTCCCTCGGCATGATTGCCGCAATGCCCCTCTTGTACTTCTCTCATTACATACTCTGTTTGTGATGGTCCGAGGCACCATGCTAAAGGTCCACCAAACATTTTACGATATAAATTTCCACGAATTAAATAGTACCAGACAACTTTCAGCTGTAGCAATTGTGATTTCTTCTTATCTTCAGGCAGATACCATACTGTAAAAAGTTCACAAATTCGTTTCTCCAATCCCAAGTTAAATTATTGACATTTACCTCACTCTTGATTTGATTGAGTGTTGAATGAAACAAATGTATCACAATGGCATTTTCTGGATTTGTTACATCCACGACAAATGCGAGATTTGCCAACGCGTCTGCTTCTGCATTTTCTTCCTTGGGTATGTGCACAACTTTCCATGTCTGAAATTGTCTAAGCAATTCTCGTGCCTTTTCTAAGAATTGCTGCATTTGCGTCTCTTTTCCACGTAATTCCCCTGCATTTGATTAACCACCAGCTGTGAGTCACTTTTGATCATAATTTGTTCGATACCAAGTTCTCACGCCAGTTCCAAGCTTGCAATCACAACTTCATACTCTGCCTCATTGTTAGTGATTGGATAATATTTTATTACTTGTCTTATGACTTCACATGAGGGTGGAAGTAAAATAATTCCTAAACCTGCTCCTTTAGCATTTGAGGAACTATTAGTAAATAGGGTCCAGGTCCCCGGATTAGCTCTGGTAAACACCTGCAGTTCTTTCTCTACCTCAGGAACTAAATTCGTGCTAAAATTCGCTACAAAATATGCTAACACCTGCGATTTTATTGCAATTCTAGGTTGATATATGATATCATACTCACTGAGCTCTGTTGCCCATTTAGCTAATCTACCTGATAATTCCTGTTTATGCAGTGTAACGACCCGGCCGGTCGTTTTGAGAATTTAAGTCTCGTTCGGCAGCATAAGGCCCTGAGAAGCTTCATATTATGTGTATTGACTTGCGTGTGTGGTTAAATTTGATTACCGGATGTTTTCAGAGTGATTTGGGACACTTAATCCCTAACACGAAAGCTTAAGTCTTAGGATTTTGATCGTAGTCGGAACTATGTGAAGACGACTCTAGAATGGAGTTCCGTCGGTTCCATTAGCTCCGTTGGATTATTTTGGACTTAGGAGCATGTTCGGACTGTAAATTCGAGGTCTGTAGCTGATTTAGGCTTGAAATGGCGAAAGTCGATTTTTTGGAGATTTGGACCGAAAGTGGACCTTTTGATATCGGAGTCGGAATGTGATTCTGAGAGTTGGAACAACTATGTTATGTTATTTGGGACTTGCTTGCAAAATTGGACATCATTCCGGGTTAATTTGATAGGTTTCAGCATCGGTTGTAGGAATTTAAAGTTTCAAGTTCTTTAAGTTTGAATTGGAGGGTGATTCATGATTTTTAGCGTTAGTTGATGTGATTTAAGGGCTCGACTAAGTTTGTATGGTGTTTTAGGATTAGCTGGTATATTTGGTTGAGTTCCCGGGGGCCTCGGGTGAGTTTCGGGTGCTTAACGGATTCAAAGTTTAATTTGTGTTGCTGCTAAGTCTTCAGGCTTCTAGTATTTTCGCACCTGTGATGAAGAGACCGCAGGTGCGGGATCGCAGGTATGGAGAGGCAAGCGTAGAAGCGAAAAAGTGGAGGAGTGCCAGGGGTCTCAGTGCGAGGAAAATTCGACATCTGCGATGCCCGCAGATGCGAAGGTTGAGGCGCAGGTGCGAGAAGAGCTGGACTTAACAGTCTCCGCAGGTGCGAATAATTGGTGCGCATCAGCGGCTCCGCAGAAGCAGATTTTGGCATGCAGAAGCGAGAGGAAGTGCAAGTACGGTTTGGACGTGCGCACCTGCGGTCGCGCAGATGCGGCTAATTATGTCGCAGGTGCGGTCACACCTGGGCAGAAAAGAGGAATTCGAGGGTTTGGTTTCATTCTTCGTTTTTGGACTTGAGAGCTCGGAATTTGGCAATTTTTCGAGGGATTTTCAGAGGAAGCTTTGGGGTAATGATTCCTAACTCATTTTTGGCTGTATTCCATTAATCTATAGTTGTTTTCTCCATTTCGTTTCGGATTTTTGGGGTTGAAATTGGAAAAAATTGGAAGAACTTCTTCAATAAAGATTTCGAGTTTTGAAAGTAGATTTATGGTCGGATTTGAGTAATTCTTATATGGTTGGACTCGTGAGTGAATGAGTGTTCATATTTTGTGATTTTTACCCGATTCCGAGACGTGGGCCCGGGTTGACTTTTTAGGGTGAATTTCAGAATTTTTATTAAAATATTGATTTCATTGATTTGATGAGTCTATTGTTGTTGTATTCATGTTATGCAATTGTGTTTGGCTAGATTTGGGCCATTCAGAGCCGGATATTCGTGGAAAAGGCATTTTGAATGATTTTTTGAGCTTGGTTCAAGGTAAGTATCTTGCCTAACCTTGTGTGGGGGATTTTCCCCTAAGAATTTGAGTCTTCTATGTTGATTGTAGCCCGTGTGCACGAGGTGACGAGTGCGTGCACAGACTTATTTGTGAAAAGTTGGCCTTCTAGGGTTCTTAGGTCCTTGTATTCATTGAATATGCAATTGTTCTTGTTATGATTATATATCTTAATTACTAGATTCACATCTACCTGCTTAATTAGAATAAATTGCTTCATGATCCACTATTATCGTTACTTAATTCATATGTGCCTTAATTGAAACTGTTATCTCTTTTATAGCCATGCTATCTTTTCATAACTGCTTATCTTTATTTGGAATTTATATTATTTCATCCTATAATTACTCAGTCTTAATTGAGGTTATGATTACTTTTCCGCTGTTATCCTTAATTGAATTGTTGAATATCCTTCGTAATTTCCTCAACCTTAAAAGAAGTAGATATCCTATATCTCAGTCGACTTGTTTTATTTGGAATTATTGGATTCGTGTTAGATTCCCTGTTGTTGAAGTGTATATCATGGGATTCGTTGCTGCACCTTAGTTTTCCCTTTGTTGAGCTGTTCGCTTTACGCCTAGCATTTCAAACTGTGGTTATTCCTTGTGATTTGGTGCCATATTTTCCTTTGATTTAAAAGATCTTGAGTTTATTTATTTTTCGTACTTTGTATTATTGCCATTTTTGTTGTTGTATTTGTTGTGGTGATGCACGAGGTTTCTGCCGTGCGGTTGTT
>AWOL01S0014638.1:4519-18778 GCA_000715115.1 Nicotiana otophora
GCTCTTCAAAGTCGAGCAAAGACTTCAAGTTGGAAAGCTCTTAAAATTTGAGCTAAATCTTCAAATTACTATGCTCCTGGACGCACGAGCCTAAACTGCATGTCATGAAGCTCTTCAAATTTGAGCAAAATCTTCAAGTTGCAATGCTCCTTAATACATGATCCTAAACTACATGTTCCTACATTCCTGGCCCGCATAAGTTTAAACTGTGTACGGAAAAAAGAAAAGTCTGCTACGTTGAAAACCTCGAAAGAGGCGGCCTAGGCAAAAGTTAGGACATAAAAAAAATCCACCCATTCTTAACTACGGTATGACTTGATCCTCTTCATTGAGGTACGTAGGCAGCTTAGAGTTTCATTCTAAGTTCAGTCGCATTAGTTCAAAAGATACATATTTCCCCAATCGTTGTCCAAACGAATTATAATGGAAGTAATTCATTCAACCAACACTTGAAAATCGGGCTGCAATATTATTCTTCTGTTGAACTTTGGATATCATATGACCTATAGGGGAAATTCCTCTATTGTAAACCTGTGTCTTCAATGGGACGACTATAGTCTTTTAGGAGGCTACCAAGTATTTGAAGTTCAAATATTCACTATGTCTTCATGTTCACTGCTCTTCAAGTTAGACTGTCCAAGTTGAAATATTTATGCCCTCCAAGTTGAAGTCTCCAAATTGAAATCTTCAAGTCCGTCGGTCTTTAAGTTGAAGTCTTCATGTTCTCCGCTCTTCAAGTTTGCCGCTCTTCGAGTTGAAATATTTAAGCCCTCCAAGTCTCCAAGTTGAAGTCTCCAAGTCTATCGATCTTCAAGTTAAAGTCTTCAAATTCGCCGGTCTTAAAGTTGAATTGTTTAAGCCCTTCAAATCTTCAAGTTGAAGTTTTTAAGTCTGCTAATTTTTCAAGTTGAATTTTTAAAGTCCACCACTCTTCAAGTTGAAGTCTGCAAAGTCCGCCAAATCTTCAAAGTTTCCAAATGTTCAAGTCATTGTCGTCAAGTCCACGAAGTCTTAAAATTGAAGCTTTCTAATTTTCCAATCTTAAGGTGGACATTTAAGTCCCTATGCACCTTAAGTTGGCCTCTTTGTGGGTTTGTCCTTAAAAGTTACTATAATTTTCCAATCTTAAGGTGGACATTTAACTCCCTTTGCACCTTAAGGTGGCTTCTTCATGGGTTTGTCCTTAAAATGAACTATAACTTTCCAATATTAGGGTGGAATATAAGTCCCTTTGCACCTTAAGTTGGCCTATTCGTGGGTTTGTCCTTAAAAGGAACTATACTTTCCAATCTTAAGGTGGACATATAAGTCCCTTCACATTGTGAGAGTAATTGTAACGATCCGGCCGGTCGTTTTGAGTATTACAACCCCGTTCCCCCACTTACTACTCAATTTATGTTTTATAGTTGTTGTATTATTTTTCGGGGTAATTTGTTCGGGCCCGGAAGGATTTCGGAGTGAAATGAGACACTTAGTCTCATAATATAAAATGTAAGTTGGAAAGAGTTGACCGGATGTTGACTTATGTATAAACGGCCTCAAATTTGAATTATGATGAATCCAATAGCTCCATATGGTGATTTTAGACTTAGGAGCATGTGTGGATAATTATTTGAAGGTCCGTAGTGGAATTAGGCTTGAAATGGCAAAAAATTAAATTTTTGGGAAAGTTTGACCGAGGGGATTGACTTTTTGATATCGGAGTCAGAATCAGATTCTGGAAATTTGAATAGCTTCGTTAAGTCATTTATGACTTGTGTGAAAAATTTGAAGTCATTCCGGATTGATGTGATGTGTTTCGGCACAAGATATAGAATTTTGAAAGTTCAAAGTTCATAGATTTTGATTTGAAGTGTGATTTGTCGTTTTGATGTTGTTAGGTGTTATTTGAGACCTCAAGTAGGTCCGTATTATGTTATGGGACTTTTTGGTATGTTCGGACGGGGTCACGAGGTGCTCGGGTGAGTTTCGGACGAGGTTCAGAGCATTTTGGAAGTTTTAGCTAAGCCTGAAATTTTTCTGGTTCTGGTGTGACCGCACCTGCGGAGTGTTGGGCACAGATGCGGAGCTGCAAATGAGGCAGTGCCATCGCAAAAGCGTGAAAGGAGCTGGGCATGAGGACCGCAGATGCGGGTGCTTGTCCGCACCTGCGCAACCGCAGAAACAGTTCACGTGCGCAGAAGCGAGCATCTCAGATGCGACCATGGCCATCGCAGAAGCGGCCTGGCTCACATATGCGTGCTTTTTCAGCAGAAGTGAAGGTCGCAAATGCGACCTCTTGTCCGCAGATGGGGAAGTCGCAGGGCAGAAGCATAAATTCGGGGTTTCGCTATTTTTAACCATTTTCGGATCTTGGAGCTCGGTTTGGGCGATTTTGGAGAGGAACTTGTCCACACACCTTGGGGTAAGTGTCCTTGACTTCCTTGTGATTATATTTCATGAATTAATCTTCGTTTTCAGCGTTAGATTATTGATTTTTCAAGAGATATCGGAGGAAGTTTCTACAATTTCATAAAATGAATTTTTAAGATTTGAACATCGGTTCGGAGTCGGATTTGAGTAAAATTAGTATGGTTGAACTTGTAATTGGATGGGTTGTCGGATTTTGTGAGTTTCATTGGTTTCTAAAATGTGGGCCCCACGGGCGATTTTTGGAGTGTAACTTCAAGTTTTGTGGAAAATATTAGTATTTTGATATGGAATTAATTCTTATAATTATGTGGACTGAATCAAATTTATTGTGGTTATTTATACGCGCAGAACAGAATTTTAGGACCATTGTTTAGCATGCTCGACATTGGATTCGACTTGTTAGAGGTAAGTAACATCTCTAATCTTGGAGTTGAGGGTATGAACCCTGATTATATGTGTTATGTGAATTGTTTGGAGGTGACGCACATGCTAGAGGACCTGTGTGTGGGCGTGCACCGTGTGAATTGTAACTCTATTACTTTTGTGGTATTGTGTAATTACCTAATCTTATCTGTAACCATGAAATCTCTACGTACTAAAGCTGTTGAGCTGCGATCCATATTAGAAACCATGTCTAGACGACATGCCTATTCTGTTGAGACCCACTGAGGTCATTTTTGCTGTTGAGTTATCTTCTTACATTGCATTTACATACTTAGTCATATGCATTCATATGCATATCATATCTCAGTCTCTGTTACCATTTATTGATACATCATATCATTATTTTTGGGTTGATTCTTTTAATGACACTGAGAGCCCAAGAGACTGGAGAGATTGATGACTGAGTGAGGCCAACGGCCTGATTATGAGGATGATTATGGGATCGGGTTGCACGCCGCAGAAGGCCATATTGACTTTATATATATATTATTATTTATGGGATCGGGTTGCACGCCGCAGCGTGGTTGACTGATTTATTCCATGATTGGCTTGTTATAGAGCTTGGGCAGAAGGAGCCCCTCCAGAGTCTGTACACACCCCGAATGAGCGCAGGTACCTATTGAGTGTGAGTGCCGAGCGATATGGAGGACTGAGCGACTAGGAGGACTGAGTGACTGTGAGGACTGAGTGACTGGGAGGACTGAATGACTGTGAGGACTGAGTGACTGGGAGGACTGAGTGAAATGATACTCTGAGAGTATGCATATGGTTTTATTTATGAGTTGCATCTCTTTGGCATGCACACTTGACATACAGGCATAGAGATGCATTTGTTTCTCATGTTGTACGATGTTGCGTCATTCATGACTTCTCACACATATTGGCATATAGGAATAGTGATGCATTTTTCACTGTCTATCTGGAAAGAAAATGAAACATCTTATTTATTATTGAAAGAAGTTTTGGGAAAATTATTGTCTTCAAACTTACTCATATTATTGGCAACTTCGGTAAAAGACTTGAGTTTTCACTGATACACTTGAGAGGCAGAACTATTTTTCAGAAACCATGATTAAGCTAAGCATTTTATCTCTGAGTTACTTCTTTTATTACTTGCTTTAGTTGTTATGGACTGTTGTTGGCTATTGGTGTTGGAACCGACCTCAGTACAAGCTCGTCATTACTTTCAACCTAAGGTTAGGTTTGTTACTTATTGAGTACATGGTGTCGGTTGTACTCATACTACACTTCTGTACTTTGCGTGCAGATGTTGGCTGCTGATATTGTTGTGTTCGTTGAGAGCTGGATCTGAAGATGTACCTGCATTCTGATTGTAGCTGCCTCTTGTCTATGGTAGCGTTAGATTTAATAAACTCTGTTTATGTACTTTTCAAACAGATGATGTATTTACTTCATACTAGCTTTGTAAACTCTATTCTTAGAAGCTCGTGATTTGTATTACTAGTTCTTGGGGAAATGTACTAGTTTCATATATTTTCTTTCAACTAATTGCCTTATTAATTTCATTGCAATTGGATAGTTGATAATTGGCTTACCTAGCGGGTTGGGTTAGGTGCTATCACGACTAGTTGATTTTGGGTCGTGACAAGGTGGTATCAGAGCTCTAGGTTCATAGGTTCTACAAGTCATGAGCAAGTGTCTAGTATAGTCTTGCGGATCGGTATGATGACATCCATACCTATCTTCGAGAGGCTACATGGCACTTAGGATAATTTCCCATCTTTTTCTCCTTATCGTGCGAAATTGATTCAGCTTGAAATATAACTCTTTGAATTCCTTCTACGCATTCATGTGCGCATGTGAGCACTCGGTATCAACTGTGCATCGCCTACTTATGATTCCATTAACAAGGTTTGAGATGAGTACTTTGTGTTTCGGTGATGGGCCAGTCTGGAGGATGTGAGGCCATGGTTAGACCGCATCTTAAGCTCGGTAGCTTCAGTTGTACCTTGTACATTTGGACTCATATGTCCGGTAATGTCCATACGAATGGAATTTGTGGCTCAATGAGCGGTGGAATGGCTTTGTGATGCGTATGATGTAACTGCATGATGTGTTAAGACGATTTAAATGTGACGAGACTGTTTCGTTGAAATGTAAAGGAGGGGCCATTGGATTCTTGATTTTCGTTTTGATGTGATGTACAGTCTCGAGTATGAATGTTTTGAAGGATCTTTAACGTTGTTAAATTTTGGGACAAATTAAATTCTCATGTCTGGTTAATGGGTTTGGATTCAGATAGACTAACTGATTGCATAGTAATTGTGACTGCGAAAGGGTATAACAAGCTACCAAAATTGGGTAAACATGTGGGTTATCCACTGCGGAGTAATCTACGTAGGTTTGTTTCTTATAATATGAGTGAAGAGTTTCTTTACTGCCAGCGGGGCGTATTTGTTGAGATTTGAATTTGAATCTAGTTGAGAAAGTTGACTTGAGTGTTAAGAGAATGAATGCGAGCTTAGCAGACGATTGAGGTATTTTTATGGTTGGCGTTGTATGAGCTTGAGAAGAATTTTTATCGTAATGACTGCGGTATTATGACAGTAATAGAGTATGGATATTGTGAGTTATTTTGTGTTTTAATCTATGGCTTTGGGCCAAGTGGGGGAGCCTGCTATTGACAATTCAATTCATGGTTATATGTTAAATTTTAGTTTTGGTATGAGAGATACTTGTGGGTTAGTTATGACTTGCGGAGGTTAAGATCGAGGATGACTCGAGTACTGAAATTCCTAAATACGGGTTATGCTACACTTTATGAGTATATAAAGATCATGGGATGAGTGAGTTGTTATTTGTGAATGATGTAGTGCGCACGGAGTATAAATTTGATCAGCGGTGTTAAGGCAGGATTACCTTTTGGAGTGGTTCTGTGCTAATGGGGCACGTGTTTTTCAGCCCGTTTGGGCGGTACAAATTTTATATTTGTGCAAAGTGGGCGACTCTCTAGAAGGTGCTAATGGATTCAAAAATGTATAAGTGGCAATTGAAAATTTTTCGGATTCCTATATCGCTAGAATCGATTATTTACATTGAATGGTGTCAGGACTTGCGGTAATTCTGTATGATTATGGATTCTACATTTTAGTATAAGAAAAGGGAAGAGGAATAATTTTAAATTCACATAAGGTCTTTTAGAGTGGATGTCTTGGTTGTGGTGCTTTTGGGGTACTTAAGAGGGAATTCAGTGGCTTATGGGCCTTAGGGCATTGTGGTTCTATGCTAGGGTTCGTGGGGTGAGTTGTGGTTAAAGATCGTGGTGTTTTATCAAGGAGAAGTATCAATTTGAAGACAAATTCGGAAGGGACTCAGAGAAATAGGACAGCTTGGTAGTAGGTTGGATCAACACGAGAATGGATATGATCGGTTCTTTAGGGTGCTTATGATGTAGGGGTTTCTACAAGTGCTTTGAGGAAATACTCTTGGGTTTGGCGACCTGCGTGGCTTGGTTGAGTTAGAGAGATTCAGTTCTGATGGCTTGACTATGTACAAATGGATTCCTAGGCATTCTCGAGGATTTCTACCATGGTTTGAGATTGATATTTCCTACCGGCCTGAGGAGCATGTTGAGTATTGTGATTTTCTACCGGATGGAATCAAATGGAAGGCTTATGGATGATCGGATATGTATTCTACTTGTGACTTAGAATGATTATGAGGTTCTCGTATTTTTCATACGATGGCATGATAGATGCCGTGTGTTGTATGAGATGAAGGTTTGCGTGTGCAAGGTCACGGTTTAGTTTTGAAGGGGAGGTCATGAATTCTTAGATGGCATGGACGGTTTTCGATGTTTAGATAAATGCTATAACTATTTGGTATAGTATGAGTAGAGTGTACATTTCAGAAGGCGCACTATGTTTTGAATTATGGATATCTCATAGGTATTGCGGCACTCTCTGGGTTGATCGACTGTTGATTTTAAGACGTTGCTATGTGGCACGAAAAAATTGGAGAAGTATTCCTCGTGGGATGATCGTGTGTGAGAGATGCGTTAGACATTCGGGCGGTGGAGATGGGATCAGAAATGGTGATTCGTGTGTTCTATGGATTTGGAGACTGGGAGTTTTCAGGAGCAAATTGTTTCATGATTGTGGACTGTGAAGTCATGGCTGAAGCTAGCCAGATGATAGAATGTATTATGATTCAGTTGTTGTGGATTTTCAGAGGGTTATTTATCTATTTGTGGGTGTCCATTGGTAGGTCCAATTAGGTTGTGTATTCTATACCGAGTTTGATTGGTTGGCTCCATACTGCTATTATTGATGGATGTGCCATTCGGTTGATGTTGATCTCATTCATGTTCCGAAATGATCGGTGAGTTACTCTTCTATGCTACGAGGAGTTATGATTCATTAGTTATATGCACATATGGTGCGGTTCAATTGGGGGCCTCATGGTGGAATTCGAGCGAGATGAGTATTTGGGTATTGCATGATCGATTGCGTATTGGTTAGGTTCTTTCACATTTCGTGTGGCATTGTGTCATTTGCCTCTACGTGGTTATTGATTTTGAGCAGGATGGCTCGAGATGTATAATATGGACCAGCGTTTGGATGCGGTCACGCATTGTAGTGGAGCTATATTAAGGCATGAACCTTGTGTTAGAATCATGTGATGGTTCTACGGTGTGTGATGGGTTTTCAACATTTCGTTGTGGCGGTACTTGTTAATCTTGCGGGGCAGTTCTCTCATTAGAGTCATTTTACATGACTAAGTACATTTGAATTGTTGCGTATTGGTGCACAGATGACATGATTTATGGCTCTGAGTTATATTGGTGCGACATGTCTGTGGGATAGTTATGTTTAATAATATATGGTCATTAGACCTAGAATGGGTACTATCAGGTTTGAAACGGTATATTTGGGAGGATGGCATTGAAAGTCAGCTTAGAAAGTGATTATGGTTCTGGTTGGGCCGAGAGAGCTCCATGACTTGTTGATCTGATAAGGGATCATGAGATTTCTCCGTGTTTCTTTCATTATCAGCAGTGTACGAAGGTTTTGGAATGAGGTTTTGTTCGATATGGGGTTTAATACTTGTACTTGGTTGGTTTTGGAGTAGTTACTATGATTAAGAATGGTGCTACGAGTATACGAGTTGTGTAATATGTTAGGCAATTATATCCATGGCTATAGTTATGGCTTGATGCAGCTTGTTCAGACTTATACAGTGTGTAACTGTGAGATTCAGGTCTCGTAAGAAAATTCTGAATGTTGGGAATTGAATTCCAAGGTTTTTGGGTCAAGATTAAAATAATGATTTGTGTTGTGTCGTGTTGTGTTGTTAGGCCTATATGGGGTAGGGTAAAGTGGGATCACCCCCGAGTACGTGCGTATTATGATAGAATAGTGATTTGGTGGCTTGGAAACAACTCTTGGCACGTTCGAGGACGAACGTATGTTTAAGTGGGGGAGAATGTAGCGACCCGGCCGGTCGTTTTGAGTATTATAGCCTTGTTCCCCCACTTACTGCTCAATTTATGCTTTACAATTGTTGTATGACTTGCCAGGGTAATTGGTTCCTGTCCGAAAGTATTTTGGAGTGAAATGAGATACTTAGTCTCATAATTGAAAACTTAAGTTAGAAAAAGTTAATCGGATGTTGACTTATGTGTAAACGACCTCGAATTTGAATTTTGATGAGTCCAATAGCTCCGTATGGTAATTTTGGACTTAGGAGCGTGTCCGGAATATTATTTGGAGGTCCGTAGTGGAATTAGGCTTGAAATTGCAAAAAATTAAATTTTTGGGGAAGTTTGATGGGGGGTTGACTTTTTGACATCGAGGTCAAATCTGATTCTGGAAATTTGAATAGCTTCGTTATGTCATTTATGACTTGTGTGCAAAATTTGATGTCATTCCGGATTGATTTGATGTGTTTCGGCATAAGATATTGAATTTTGAAGTTCAAAGTTCATAGATTTTAAATTGAGGTGCGATTCGTTGTTTTGATATTGTTAGGTGTGATTTGAGGCCTCGACTAGGTCCGTATTATGTTATGGGACTTGTTGGTATGTTCGGACGGGGTCCCGAGGGGCTCGGGTGAGTTTCAGACGAGGTTCAGAGCATTTTGGAAGTTTTGGCTAAGGTTGGAATTTTTCTGGTTCTAGTGTGACCGCACCTGCAGAGTGTTGGGCGTAGGTGCGGAGCCGCAAAAGCGGCAGTGCCATCGCAGAAGCGTGAAGGGAGTTGGGCATGAGGACCATAGATGCGGGTGCTTGGCCTCACCTGCGCAACCGCAGATGCGGTTCACTTGTGTAGAAGCGAGCATCGCAGATGCGACCATGGCCATCGCAGAAACGGCCTGGCTCAAATATGCTACCTTTTTCCCTAGAAGCGAAGGTCGCAGATGCGACCTCTTGTCCGCAGATGCGAAAGTCGCTGGGCAGAAGCATAAATTCAGGATTTCGCTATTTTTAGCCATTTTCGGATCTTGCAGTTCGGTTTGGGCGATTTTGGAGAGGAATTGTTTCACACAACTTGGGTAAGAATTCTTGAATTCCTTGTGATTATATTTCATGAATTAATCTTCGCTTTCGGTGTTAGATAATTAATCTTTCAAGAGATATCAGAGAAATTTTCTACAATTTCATAAAATGCATTTTCAAGATTTGAACATCGATTCGGAGTCGAATTTGAGTGAAATTAGTATGGTTGAACTTGTAATTGGATGGGTTGTCGGATTTTGTGAGTTTCATCAGATTCCGAGAAGATTTTTGAAGTTTAATTTCGGATTTTGTGGGAAAATATTAGTATTTTGGTATGGACTTAATTCCTATAATTGTGTGGACTAAATCAAATTTATTGTGGCCAGATTCGAGCAATTTAAAAGTTGATACGTGCCGAATGGGAATTCTGGAGCATTGTTTAGCTTGCTCGACTTTGGATTCATCCTGTTCGAGGTACGTAACTCTTCTAATCTTGGAGTTGAGGGTATGAACCCTGAATATACGTCTTATGTGAATTGTTTGGAGGTGACGCACATGCTAGGTGACGGGCGTGTGCCATAGAAATGGTGACATAATTGTTCCGTGGAATTTTGTAGTCAAATAATCTTGGCATTTTCCATGCAGTTTTATGTGTTAAAGAAATTGAGCTGAGAATCATATTAAAAAAAAATCATGTTGAGGCTATGTGCCAGTATTATTTGGAGCCACAGAGGTATTATTGCTGTGAATTATTTGTTTTAAATTGAAAACTCATACTCAGTCATATTCATTTCATTACATATCATATTTCAGTCTCTGTTGTTATTTATTGATATATCATATCATCATTTTTGGGCTATTTTCATGTCATTGTCAGTCCATGAGAGAGAGACTGGAAAGATTGATGACTGAGGGAGGCCAGGGCCTGACTGTGAGGATATTTTTGGGATCGGGCCGCACGTCGCAGCAGGCCATGTTAGCTTTATATACATTATTACTATTATATAGATCGGGGCCGCCCTCCTATAGCATGCCTTATAGGCATTATATAGAACGTGAGTTGTCCGTGCGGATTAAGATATTTATACTATATCACGTGAGCTGTCCGTGCGATTTATAGTGTTTGGGATGAAGGATCCCCTCCGGAGTCTGTACACACCCTCAATGAGCGCAGGTACGTACTGAGTGCAAGTGCCGAGTGCCGAGTGCCGAGCGATTTGGAGGATTGAGTGACTGTGAGGACTGGGTGATGGGGAGGACTGAGTGAATTGATAATCTGAGAGTATGCATATGGTATTATCACTGAGATACATTGCATTGACAAGCACACATGACATACATGCATAGAGATGTATTTTCCTCATGATGTACGGTATCGCGTTATTCATGACTTCTCACACATACTGGCCTATGGGCATAATGATGCATTTTCACTAGCTATCTGGAAAGAAAATTAAACATCTTATTTATTGTGGAAAGGATTTTTGGAAAAATTATTGTTTTCAACTTATTCATATTTTTGGCAACTTCGGTAAATGATTTGGGTTTTTTAGTGATGTACTTGAAAGGCAGAACTATTTTCAGAAATCATGATTTGGCTGAGCATTTTATATCTGGATTACTCCTTTTATTACTTGCTTTATATTGTTATGTACTTTTGTTGCTTATGGGAGTTGGACTCTGACCTTGGTACAAGCTCGTCACTACTTTCAACCTAAGGTTAGGATTGTTACTTATTTAGTACATGGGGTCGGTTGTACTCATACTACACTTCTTCACCTTACATGCAGATTTTGGATGTTGAAGTTGTTGTGCATGGTGGGAGCTACCATTGAAGATGTACATGCAATCCAGTCACAGCTGTCTCGTATTCATGGTAGCCTTAGATATATAAAACTCTGTTAATGTCTTTTTCAAACAGATGATGTATTTTATTTCACACCATCTTTGTAAATTCAAATCTTAGAAGCTCATGATTTATACAACCAGTCCTTGGGGAGTGTATTAGAGTTAGTAAATATTAATTGAATCGTATTGTTGTTATTTGGCTTACCTAGCAGGTGAGGTTAGGTGCCTTCACGGCTAGTCGGATTTTGGGTCATTAGAAGTTGGTATCAGAGCTCTAGGTTCATAGGTTCTACAAGTCATGAGCAAGTGTCTAGTAGAGTCTTGCGGATCGGTATGATGGCGTCCATACTTATGTTCGAGAGGCTACAGGGCATTTAGGATACTTTTCCATCTTTCTTTCTTTATCATGCGTAATTGATTCAGCTTGAAATATAACTCTCTTAATTCCTTCCACGCATTCGTGTGCGCATATGAGCACTCAGTATCAGTTGTGTATTGCCGACTTGTGATTTCAGGGATGACGTGCGAGATGTGTATTCTGTGTTTTGGTGATGGGCCAGACTTGAGGACTTGATACCAGGTATGGACCGTAGCTTAGGCTTGGTAGCTTCAGTTGTAACTTGTACATTTGGACTCATATGTCTGGTAGTATCCCTATGAGTGGAAGCTTTGTGGCTTGATGAGCGGTCGAATGGCTATATGATGAGGATGATGCGATTGCGGGATGTGTTAAGATGGATTGAATGTGACGAGAAGTTTTTCTTTGGAATGTAAAGAGGGTCATTGAGTGCTTGATTTTCATTTTTATGTGACGTACAGTCTCGAATACGAATGTTTTGAAGGACCTTTCACGTTGTTAAATTTAGGGAAGGATTAAATTCTCATGTTTGGTTAATGAGTTTGGACTTGGATATACTAAGTGATTGCATAGTAATTGTGATGGCGAAAGGGTACAAGAAGATATCAATTTGAGGCTAAGCAGGTGGATTATCCCCTGTGGAGTAATCTACGTAGGTGTGCTCCTTATAATGTGAATGGAGAGTTTCTTTTCTGCCAGTGGGGCGTATGTGTAGAGGTTTGAATTTGAAGCTGGTTGTGAAAGTTGACTTGACTATCAAGAGAATAAATGCGAGTTTAGTGGATGATTGAGATATTTTATGGTTGGCGTTGTATGAGCTTGAGAAGAATTTTAGTTGGACTGACTGTAGTATTATGGCAGTAATAAAGTATGGGTATTGTGAGTTATAAAGTGTTTTTATTTATGGCTTTGAGCCAAGTGGGGGAGCCTTCTATGGATAATTCAATTGAGGGTTATATGTTAAATTTAAGTTTGGTATGAGGCATACTTGTGGATTAGTTTTGACTTGCAAAGGTTGAGATCGAGGATGACTCGAGTACTAAAATTTCTAAATACGGAATATATTGCGCTTTATGGGTATATGAAAATCACGGGGTGAGTGAGTTGTTATTCATGAATAGTGTAGTGCGCACGAAGTTTAAATTTGATTAGTAGTGTTAAGGCAGGATTACCTCTTTGAGTGTTGCTGTGCTAATGGGGCACGTGTCTTTCTGCCCATTTGGGAGGTGCAATTTAGATTTGAGAAAAGTGGGTGACTCTCGAGAAGGTGCTAATGAATTCAAAAATGTATAAGTCGCAATTGAAAATTTTTCGGATTGGTATATTGCTAGAATCGGATAGTTACATTGGTGACCTACGTGGTTTCGTCGAGTTAAAGGAATTTAGTTCTAATAGCTTGGTTATGTGCAGATGGATTTCAAAGTGTTCTTGATGATTTCTACCATGGTTTGAACCGGATATTTTCTATTGGTGTGGGAAACGTGTTGTGTATTGTGATTTCCTCCTAGAAGAAAGCAAGAAGAAGGTTTCTAACTAACTGGGTATGTATTTTGCTTGTGACTCAGAGTGTTAATGAGGTTCTCATGTTTTCATTGGATGGCCTAATAGAGGTTGTACGTAGAGTGAAATTGGGATTTGCATGTGCAAGTATATGATTCAGTTTCAAAAGGAAGGTCATGCATTTATGGAGCACAGTCGATTTTAGATATTGGCACTAGTGGTATTACCTAAGAAGAGTGTACATTCAGAAGGGCACACTGTGTTTTGACTTACCGATGTTTCGTTAGTATTGCGGTATTTGTCTGGTTGATTGACTGTTGATATTCAGATTTTTGCTATGTGGCACGGGAGATATAGAAGTATTCCTCGTGGGATGATCGTGCACTAAAGATGTGTTAGTCATTCTAGTGATGGAGTTGGGATCAGTTACGGTGATTCATGTGCTCGATGAATTTAGAGACTGGGAGTTCTGAGAAGCATATTGTTTCGGATTGCGTCCTGTTTAAGGTGAGTACTTTATTTAAACTTAGTGGAGGTGCTAGTTGCGTTAATTATTTGTGATAGCTACGCACTATAAGTGTGCATATATGTGAGGTTTGAGCTAATGTGCGGGCATCGGGGCATGTATTCATACTCGAAAGAATGCTTAGGCTATGATATGCCTAGAGTTGATTGTTAAGCGTAAAGTTATAACATTTCTCGTGTTCTTACCTTTGTTGAGAACTATCTGGGCTACTCTTGAGGTTACAAAGAAGCTAATTCCCTTAATAAATGGGGTAATTACTATTTCCGCGTTAAATTGTCGATTTGAAGTGTGATAGCAGACTTTGCACATGCTTACACTATGGCATGCTATTTATACCAGTCCAGAAGCATGGGAATATTATTTCATTATCATATACAAGTGTACTTGTTTAATTACTCCTGTATGATATGCTGGGACAGGAGGCCTGTGACCATATGAGGCGATTCATATTATTGGCACATGAGTTGTCCGTGCCGTGTGTGGGAATTTTATTTCTATGATAATTTATCTGATTCATTAATTTCCTTCCTCTATAATTGTGCACATGCGCCTATGGTTATCCTCTTCACAAAATTTGAGGAGTTGGTTGTAACATTGTGGTTGTGGTGGTGCTTGTTGAACTTGCAATAAGGGTCGTTTCCTTGAGACATCTCCCATATTTGGGTACACTAATTGCGCAGATGTGACTGGAGTTATATTGATGTGGCTTGTCCG
>AWOL01S0014640.1:9211-26399 GCA_000715115.1 Nicotiana otophora
TGTATTTATTTCATTTCAGTTTTGTAAACCTATTCTTAGAAGCTCATGATTTGTACTACCAGTCCTTGGGCAATGTATAAGATTCAAATAAAGTCTTTACTTAAATGTCTTATTAAATATCATTAGAATTGGATAGTTGTTAATTGGCTAACCTAGCGGTTGGGTTAGGTGCCATCACGACTACCTGGATTTTGGGTCGTAACACAAAGTCATGGCCCGTCGCATAGTAGACTTCTTATTTCATTAATAAGAGTGAAGGATTGTACTAACTACAACATAAGGAAACCACAACATAAGAATTCATTCATTATCCTCCAAAGCTAGAAACTAGTCTCACAAAGAGAATAAATCATCATATCTCGTGGAAAAGTTTTCGAGTCAAGAGACTAATTGACTATCTTCAAATGGTAATATGGAAGAGTGTTTATCACATAGGACAAGATATATTACAAGTTTCAAGATGTCTTTCATTTCAATTCAGCTCCAAAAATACTTTTTTTCCTTTCTAAGTAAGGTTAATTAGAGTTCCATACTTTCCATTGAGAGCCTGTTTTCTTTATCATTGTCAAACAGAATGATATTTTCTTTCCATTTTACTCCTTCTTTCAGTAAGGCAGAGGCTTAAGTTTTTTGTTTTTAACATGCTAAACTGGAGAAAGAACTTTCCTTATCTTTGGGATGGTGTATGCCAAAAGATAACATTAAATTTTCCTATTCAAGTTTTTGTGTTGCATAACTTAAAAACTGAAAGGGGGAAAGATGAGGAGAACCTTTATATTGACAAAATCCCACATTTTTACAGTCTGGTCCATACTCCCTGAATAAAGAATTTTCCTCTTTGAATCCAACGCGATCCCTGTAATAGCCTGTTTCCAAAAATCCATTTAATTAATGGGTGAATCTGCTGAAAAAGCTACTTCTTCACCCGAGCTAGACATCGTATATGTGTTAACAATAACAATACTAACTAAATATGTACAAATAAAAGATTTTGAACCCAGTAAAGATAGCTAAAACACATTATAACAATCAAGACTATACAAATGGATAGAAGAAATATGATCAGTGTCACGACCCAAACTCCCTCCATATAATATCGTGACGGCACCTAGTCTCTACGACTATGTAAGCCTAACAAATGCGGAAATGACAATACAAAAGTAAAAGTTGGCAACTAACATCAGTGGATAACTGAATAACTAGTAACAATGCCGCTCGTCATGTACAATAACCAATGCTTTATAATTCACAGTCTTCCCAAAACCTGGAACATCATGAGTCACAAGCTACTAAAAGGAAATAGTATGTCTATACACCAATGTCTAACAAAAAGAAATACATGAAATGTTTGACACAGGAAGAATAGAGCGGGACTCCGAGATCTGCAGACGCGGCAGATATACCTTGGAGTCTCCAAAGCTGTCTCAACTCACTGGTAATGCGGCTGATAATCTGCACACAAAACATGTACATAAGAGTAGCATGAGTACACCACAATTAGTAACCACTAAGTGCCAAGCCTACCATCGGTAGAGTAGTGACGAGGTCAGGTCCGGGCCCTACTGCGATATAATAACAAGACAGATGATATAATAAAATGAAGTAAAAACAGAGAAATTAACAACAAGAATTCACAGATAAACAACAACACAAGAACAATGTCATAACAACAGGGGGCGCTCCCGAGATACTGTCTCGTAGTCTCAAAAGTAAATGTACAGGGAGAACTCCCGAGGTACCGCCTCGTAGTCTCAAAAGTAAATATGCCGGGAGAACTCCCATGGAATAGCCTCGTAGTCTCAAAAGTAAATGTGCAGGGAGAACTCCAAAAGAACCGCCTCATAGTCTCAAAAGTAAATACACAGGTCAAATCGATAAATACAATAGTTAACAGCAAGATTTCTATAGTTATACTGATAAAGAACAAGGAAAAAGCAGGAAATCAATTAGGCATGCTTCACAGAGTTCAAATAAGTAGCTAAAGCACGTAGACATGCTATATTAGACTAAACAGGATAGCTACACATAATGGGATAGCTCAATTAAGAATGAAAAACAGGCTAATACTCATTTAAACGGTATAACTCAATTTAAAGGAAGAACAGATTACTACTCAGTAAAATAAACTGGGTTTTACAACAAATAGCCCGTGTACGTACTCGTCACCTCACGTACACGGCGCTCACATATCACAAGAGTACCAAATCCTAAGGGAATTTCCCCCACACAAGGTTAGGCAAGCCACTTACCTCGAACCAAGCTCAATCAATTGGTAACAATGCCTTTTCCACGAATATCCGACTCTGAATGGCCCAAATCTAACGAAAATCCATTACATACCATAAATACAACTATTAGAAACAAATCTAGTTAATGAAATCAAAGCTAAAGCAATAAATTAGAAAATTGCCCCAAAAACTCTCCCCAGGCCCACGTCTCAGAATCGGGCAAAAATCCCAAAATCCGAAAGCCCATACACTCACGAGTTTAACCATACCAAATTTATCAAAATCCGACCTCAAATGGCCACTCAAAACACAAAATTAAATTCTTCAAATCCCTAGCCTCAAACTCCCAAATTCCACCTTAAATACACTCCCACTTAGCCTGAAGCTACCATCGCATAACCCTGGAACCCACCAAGATTCCTTATCTCCTATTGAAATGATCTTGCACAATCAACCGGCCAAATTTCCTCAAAGTCCTTATATTAAACATTTCATGAACATTCTGAATCACTAGCCACATTCATATATTCGACCTCTCACTAGATAACCAGTAGAAGTTTTCATAGAAGCTTCATCAACACCACACAACCGCTAACCTACTCACAGGAGATATCCCACCTCCAAAAATTCCATGCTGACATTCACCAACAACGTTGCACCGAGTACAATTACCATGAAGCCAATAAACCATCCTGAGCCCGTGCTCATTCACCAGCTATACAAGTCCGTTCACTCCTCATGAACATCCACTAAAGGTGTGACGATGTATTCTAATCCAAAGTCATGTTGCATCCTGCTTCATGTTAAGCAACTCCCTCCTATCACACCCAATCTTCCTCAATATAGCAGCCCATATTCCAAATTAAGCCCATAGACCTAGTCACTGTCCACCTTGAATCCCAAACCACTCTAGCTTCCCCCAAGGCCTGTGGCTCTCTAACCACAAAACCCGTATGATACTCTCCTACTTTGGTCAAACCCTTTATTTTAAGTGACTACTCGACTTCTGTTTCCTTACACTTGGCCTTCTAGAAGTTTGACCACTGCCAGACACCTCTCGCATGTCCTTCCTCATCCTTCGCTGCCCAGTTTTTGCCTTAACTCAAAATTCATCTCTGTAGAACCCGAACCACCGGATCACCGCCAACTCTAAACCTCCCCGAAGATCATCCTCCTTGATCCATCGACATTAGGATTACCAATTTGATTCTGAACCACAGCACACTGTGATATCTGACAGCCGCTTCCCTAGCAGCCTTCACAATACTCTGCTCCAAAGGCGATTTGAGGAAGGCCATAACACCGGCGAACTTAACACATTCAATCAAGGACAACGACACCACATCTGGGATGAAGATTCCACCACACTTGAAAATACCAAGTCTCGTTACTCCATCAATATCACTAGAACATTCTTAATCTTATTGCCTTTCCCTCCGCTGGAAATAAAACACTGAACCTCTGAATCACGCATTGAGAAAAACCTCCTTTTAATTTTTTCACTACCTTATCGCATATACAAGCATCCTACCATTAGTTTAATACTGTGCAATAACAGCACATAAACATCATAGAAATTGGTGCATAGCCCCAAAACCATTAGAAATACAGCTATTGAGCTGAGATAACAGAACATCCTTCCCCAAGACGATGACATTAGCCCAATCGAATACGTAGGGAGAAACATCCTACTCCACATCAGTATTGCCATTAAATTTCCTCGATTCCAATTTATAATAAGCGCTTCGTGTTGCGTAAGATTGAATAGGAAGGAAATGAAGGCATAAGCCTTGAAGGAATCAAATCGCACAATGAGGAATCAAGAAGGGAAGTGCTCCTATCATCCCGGTAGCCTCTCGAAGATAAGTACAGACGTCTCCGTACTGATCTGAAAGACTCTACTAGGCTCGCTCATGACTCGTGAGACCTAAATGAACCCAGTGCTCTGATACCATGGTGTCACCACCCAAAATCCGTTAAAGGTCATGATGGCGTCGGACACCACTGTCAGGTAAGCCAACACAGAACAATTAATTTAATTCTCATTTTAAATATTTTTGAAATCATGAATTTCTTTCAATTTAACTAGTAAAGATGAACTTTACAGAATAATAATGATGATTTCCAATTTAAATACTGAATATCCCCTAATCATCCCAGAACCCGGTGTTACAAGCACATGAGCATTTACTAGGAAGTAAAATAAAATACAATAACTGTCTGGAATACAAAATTTGGGCAGAAAAGAAAATACAAGAACTCTGAAGGAGACTCTGCTGGTTGCGGATCGTCTCACAAGATTCAGCTCACCTAAGTCTCTGCATGCGTACACGCCTCTACTCTTACAAGGTCGCTAATCATAAATGCACCTGCACAAAAATGTGCAGCAAGTGTAGTATGAGTACGTAAATCAATGCGTACCCAGTAAGTATCCCGCCCAACCTCGAAGAAGTAGTGACGAGGGGTCGGCTTCAACACTTACTAAGGGCCAACAATATAATAATATGAAATTTCAATTAAGCATGATATTCAACAATAAGACTTAGAATAAGAAATAACTGAACAAGTCTTTACCATATTTAAGAGTTTAAACAACTTCCTTCCTTTAAAACATACGATCACACAAACAATGAATTTATACCACTTATAAAAGGGACTTCCAGTCCTGTTATCACACACAAATACCACCGAGGACGTTAGGCCCGATCCAACATAAATGTAAACGGTGCACTGGCGAGGGTCGAACGACGCGAAGCATAGATGCATTTATTACCCCGCTCGCATATCATATATACGACGCGATCAAATATAAATTTAACGAATTACCCCGATCACGGATCATACATGCGATGCGGTCAAATATAAATTTAAGGAATTACCCCGCTCACGGATCATACATGCGACGCGGTCAAATATGAATTTAAGGAATTACCCCCCTCGCGGATAATACATACGACGCGGTCAAATATAAATTTAAGGAATTACCCTGCTCGCGAATCATACATGCGACGCGGTCAAATATCAATTTAAGGAATTACCCCGCTCGCAGATCATACATTCGAGGCAGTCAAATATAAATTTAAGGAATTACTCCGCTCGCGGTTGATACATGCGACGTAGTCAAATATAAATTTAAGGAATTACCCCGCTCACGGATCATACATGCGACGCGGTTACACACATATTTCTTAAGTTATTATAGTATTCTTCCATTCTTTTAAAAATGTGAAATTCAAATGAAAACTTTTAAGATACCAATTCTTCCTCAATTTCAACTCCTTTCAAAAAAACATTTAATAAGCAAATTCAATCTCGCTTCTTCTCAAAGCAAACAATAAACATAAATCAATAACAATATCAACAAGGCATGATTTAAGACTAAAACTACCCAAACATATGCATAGCTAGTAGCTACGTACGGACTCTCATCACCTCGTGCGTACGTAGCCCCCACAAATAGAAGCACATGATAATTTAGTTCACCTATAGGGTTAATTCCATCTTACAAGGTTAGAAAAAAGACTTACCTCGCTCCGAAGTTCAATAGCCGGCTCCAAACCCTTTCCAACAACTCAAACCGATGCCCAACGCTCCCAAACTAGTCAATAAATGAGCAAATTCCACAAATATATGCTCTAATACCCATTATAATCCTATTTACAACAAATTTCCAACTCCGTCCGAAAAATCGATAAAGTAGCCCCCGGGCCCACGTGCCCGGATTCATAAAATGTTCGAATATAAACTTTACCCATGACATTACGAACTCAAAAATATGCTTTATTCTCAATTCTATGCTCAAATTCGTGGTCAAAATCCAAGAATACCAATTTCTAGGTTTTCCTCTTAAAATCCCAAATTTCTATAAATTTTCATGTCTAAATCCATATATAATCCAACTTTCTATGGACAAAACCCATCTTTAAAACAATCTACCCCGGCCAGGCCCTTCTTCGTGTTCGCGATTAAAGCCTCGCATTCGCAAAGGCTGCAAACACCACTGCTTCGCATTCGCAGTTGGAGCTCTGCATTCGTGAAGGCCAAACTACTGCAGGCTCCCACTTTGGTTTTCTTCTTCGCGTTCGCAACCCCCGTGTCGTGTTCGCGTAAGCTTCCTTAGGCAACCTTCCGCGTTCGCGACCTCCGCCTCGCATTTGCGAAGGACAAAACCCATCTGCCTCAAATTCCTCTTCGCGAATGCGGGACACCCTTCGCGTTCGCGATGAAGGAAACCAGATACCAGCAACAGCAGTCCAAAACAGCCTGAAATGATACGAAACCATCCCGAAACACACCCGAGGCCCCCCAAGACCCCATCCAATCACACAAACTAGTCCCATAACATAATGCGGACCTACTCGAGGCCTCAAATCACATCAAACAACATCGAAATCATGAATCGCACCCAAATTCAAGCTTAAGGAACTTCACAACGTCAAACTTCTACATTCGATGGCGGAACCATTCAAATCACGTCCGATTGACCTCAAATTTTGCACACAATTCATAATTGATATTACGGACCTACTCTAACTTCCGAAATCGGAATCCGACCCCCATATCAAAAAGTTCACTCCCGAGCAAACTTTTCAAAAACCTTCAAATTGCATCTTTCGCTAAATGACCTCAAAATGACTTACGGACCTCCAAATCCACATCCGGATGCGTTCCCAGTACCAAAATCACCCTACATAGCTATTTACAAGCTCGGAATCTCAAACAGACATTGATAACATTGAAATGAACTTCAACTCAAATTTATGAAATTCTTCCAAACTGCCAACTTCCATAACAAGTGGCGAAACGCTCCCGGGTCATCCAAAACCTGATCCGGATATATGCCCAAGTCCAAAATCATCATACGAACCTGTTGGAACCTTCAAATCTGATTCCGAGTTCATTTACTCAAAATGCACACCTTAGTCAATTCCTCCTACTTAAGGCTTCCGAAATTAGAATTTTCTCTCCAAATCAACTCTGAACTTCCCGAAATAATATTCTGACCATGCGTACAAGTCATAATACCTGAGGTGAAGCTACTCATGGCCATAGAATGCCGAACGACGTGCTAGGGCTTAAAACGACCGGTCGGGCCGTTACACTTGATATATTAATTGCATCCAATATATTCTAAACTTACAAAGATGATAAAAGTATTTAAAATAAAAGAATTCTCATAATATTTATCATATTTGAAGAGAGATATGGTGAGCGTTAACGGTCTAGATCACGAAAATAAAAAATTAAAAAAATTCTCTAACGACAACGTATAAAATATATAAAGTTGCAATCTATTGTAACAAATGCCACAGGAGAGAAAAAATAAATGAAAAATAAATAAATTATATTCTATTATTTTATCCTTATTGCTTCAAGTATGTATTATTTTAATTTGGCTCTTAATACTACATCATCGATTTTGTTTTATTTTTTTGATTGCTTTAAACACAAATTGCTCTTTTTTTAAGCCAACATTATGTACTCTAAGAGGTTTTTCAACTAGGTTATTTTCTACTCAGAAAAGAATTGGCTGGCATTATTTTGTTAATTAGTTAGTTCAAATTGGATAACCATTAAACTTATAATGTGGTTTCAAGGACATGTGAGTCCACCTAATACCAATTGATAAGAGTGAGGATGAGTAATAGAAATTAAAAAAAGATAAAGCAAACCAATGTTAGAATGGAACTCAGCCCTCGAGTTTGGAGACCCTTGAACTGGTTGATGCAAGAACAATTAAAGTGTAACAAGCTGATGAACAATAGTATAAACGAGAAAGAGAATTATATTGCTTTTGTGCCTGTCCACCATGTCTTACAAATGATTAGAACCTCCATTTATATAGTAGAGGAATTTCACTTATGGTATAATTCTATTTACATAATGAAATCTCATGATTAGCTAATTAACCAGTCACCGAGATTTATGCCATGATCCTCGGCCAGTCACGGATACCACGCCTTTTTGTTATTATGTTATCTTCGCTCTTTGCTCGATGTCTGTCTTATTTGGCTTGAATCACTACTAGCCTCGATTTCGACAGGTACCTCGATTCTAAACTCGGTACCTTATACACGTGATTTAGTATGTTCCGTTATGAGGCTGTCCTTCGATGCAACCTCCCGATCTCGGTCAAATATTTAAATTGAGTGGGCCCAGTGTTAACCGTATACAGATAATCCCCTCATTTGTTGGAGTGCAATGACAAGAAGTGACTGAAACGTCCCGTCTGTATAGTTACTAAGGCATTAAATTCATGTCAGTCGATGGTCGGCCACCGTCAATTTTGAACCGCCATAGTGAAATCTATAAATAGATCCTCTTTTCACCATTTCGAACTTTACTTTCAAATTTCTAATCTCCAAAGCTTTTTTTACATCTTTTAAGCTCTTCATCTGCAAATCTATGATTTTTATTGCTAATCTCTTCTTAGAACACCAAATCTTATCATCTCCATCTATTTTTAACTTCAAATCCAAATGGCAAAAATGTTTCCTCAAAAAGAAAATGCTTCTTCATCGCGGCCAGCCGGCAACAAAACACCGGTCAAGCCAGGACCTAAGGAGTGTGTTCCCAGGGGGTGTGTCCTCACTTCTGACTTTAAGACCGATAAAGCCTAATTGATTCCCGATCGATGTAAGCCAGTGCCGAGGTATATATACTCGATAACTGAGGGATACCTTAAGTAGGTAAGGAAAGACTTCAATCGGGAGGGTAAAGAAGTGGTGATCCCGACCCCCGAAGAAGACATCATCACCCATGTGGAAGGGTATTTAAGTACTTACACTTACCCTTTAACGCCGGTCCCCCTCGATCATGTCTTCATTGACTTTTGCCGTCATATCAGATAACCCTAGGCCAAATCCATCCTTTCTTTTGGCGAATTGTTATTCTGCTCTGATTCTTTGTGAGAAAGGTTGAGGGGATGCCTTTTACCCTCGATCACCTCATCACGTTGTACAGCCCCCGCATCTATCGAGGCGTGTTAATAAAACTCGAACGTCGGGCTACCAAAGTGCTATTCTCGAGCATAGACAAAGATAAGGACCGAAGCTGGATGGGTTGGTTCGTTCGAGTAAGGACTTCTGACCTAATCCCGACCGAGAAGATGCTATTTCCTAAGAAATGGAATATGAAGCGCAAGTACAATCCCACTATTAGCTCTTATTTATTTTTTTGCTCTTTTGCTTCTTCTCATCAATATCCGTTTCCGTGAAGTAGCGGTTGCTTGGATGTCCAGTGCAATTCCTAACCTTAAGAGGATACTTCGATCCCGGCACCGAAACCAACGAAGGACAAAAAGTGGAAAAAGACGTCACCCTTTGATGATCTAGAACCTAAGAAGAAGGCTTCTCGTAAGTCGAAGAAGAACATAATCCTTCTAACCGAAGACTCCGTTCGGCGTCTAAGGGAGGAAGATGAAGAAGAGGAAGAAGACGACTTCGGTCTGGTGGCCTGAGTGGGAATGAACACCAAGGTCTCAAAGGCTTCTAAATAGGTGAAGGCTGTAGAGACTCCATCTCGAGATAAGAGGGTCTATGGGAGAGGCTTGGGCGAAGTCCCCGAGTCATAAAGGATCGAAGATGCCTCCCACCATACTGAGCTAATGGTGGGTACGGCTGTCGAGGCCCCTCAAGATGGAGAGAACGCCCCAAGTGATGCACTTAGGGGAATAGAAAGTGGAGGCTCCCCGCTGCTCCCCTCATTTTCTGAGGAGATGATTCAAAAGGGTCGGGCCTTGAAGACCCTCTCCATCGAAGGAGCCCACGGAAGGGAGGACCCCTTCCGTGAATACTTTACTAGGGTCGAAGATGCTACCATCCTGAGTGACTTAAAGGTCTCGAGGAAGGACTCAGGTGAGGCATCGAGCCTTTTCAATGAAGCGCAACAAGTTCTGAATCGGGTAAGCCTTAAATCCCCTTGCTGGTATTACCCCTGTGTTCATTTTTCTCTTCTTGTCTAACATCTTTCTGCATAGTCCTCAGTGCTTCATTGGGAAGCATTTTCTCGGTTTCGAGCAGAGCTGGGCTGATGTGAGGCCGACCGCCGAGTGCTCACGGAGGAGAGAAATGCCCTTAAACTTCTTAGTGGGGAAAAAGAAGAGGAGATCAAGGACTCCCGCGCCGAGTTGGCAAAGGCTCACCAAGATCAGACCGACCTGATCGAGCAGATAATGAAAATCTTAAAATCTCATGGGATCGATTCGGGAACGGTGGCTAACATTTCAATCTCAAAACTGCAGCAGAAGGCAGAGAAGATTGAGCAGTTCCACGAGGAGGTCAACATGATAAAGGTAGAGTCCTTGGGGTTGAAATAAGGTATGGACCGCTTTGCTGCAAAAAACAAGACTGCTCGAGCCCAATTGTCATTGGTTGAAAGTCAACTTCAAGGTATGAAGGAGAAAATCTCGGCTCAAGCAAAGAAAATAAAGGAGCTCGAGGCTCGGTTGGCTTCCGAACTTGCAAAGGCCAAATCTGAAGCCAAAAAGGCAAAGGCCGAGGCATATGTGATTGTGGCCTTCTACCAGGACGATGTTGAAGCTGCTCAAGTTCAAGCGAGAGAGGCTGCCGAGACCGCTCAAACTCGAGCCTACTAGATTGCTGAACTCGCCAAATGCCAATCTCCGAGGGAAACCCTCGAGGAGATCCACACTTGAGGTTTTGATCTTACTGGCGAGATAATAAAGGCTAGAGAGCATGAAGCTGAAGTTGGAATGTTGGCCCCTTCTGATGATGATGATGGCAGCTAGAGCGGGTCCGAGAATGNCCGTTTCCGTGAAGTAGCGGTTGCTTGGATGTCCAGTGCAATTCCTAACCTTAAGAGGATACTTCGATCCCGGCACCGAAACCAACGAAGGACAAAAAGTGGAAAAAGACGTCACCCTTTGATGATCTAGAACCTAAGAAGAAGGCTTCTCGTAAGTCGAAGAAGAACATAATCCTTCTAACCGAAGACTCCGTTCGGCGTCTAAGGGAGGAAGATGAAGAAGAGGAAGAAGACGACTTCGGTCTGGTGGCCTGAGTGGGAATGAACACCAAGGTCTCAAAGGCTTCTAAATAGGTGAAGGCTGTAGAGACTCCATCTCGAGATAAGAGGGTCTATGGGAGAGGCTTGGGCGAAGTCCCCGAGTCATAAAGGATCGAAGATGCCTCCCACCATACTGAGCTAATGGTGGGTACGGCTGTCGAGGCCCCTCAAGATGGAGAGAACGCCCCAAGTGATGCACTTAGGGGAATAGAAAGTGGAGGCTCCCCGCTGCTCCCCTCATTTTCTGAGGAGATGATTCAAAAGGGTCGGGCCTTGAAGACCCTCTCCATCGAAGGAGCCCACGGAAGGGAGGACCCCTTCCGTGAATACTTTACTAGGGTCGAAGATGCTACCATCCTGAGTGACTTAAAGGTCTCGAGGAAGGACTCAGGTGAGGCATCGAGCCTTTTCAATGAAGCGCAACAAGTTCTGAATCGGGTAAGCCTTAAATCCCCTTGCTGGTATTACCCCTGTGTTCATTTTTCTCTTCTTGTCTAACATCTTTCTGCATAGTCCTCAGTGCTTCATTGGGAAGCATTTTCTCGGTTTCGAGCAGAGCTGGGCTGATGTGAGGCCGACCGCCGAGTGCTCACGGAGGAGAGAAATGCCCTTAAACTTCTTAGTGGGGAAAAAGAAGAGGAGATCAAGGACTCCCGCGCCGAGTTGGCAAAGGCTCACCAAGATCAGACCGACCTGATCGAGCAGATAATGAAAATCTTAAAATCTCATGGGATCGATTCGGGAACGGTGGCTAACATTTCAATCTCAAAACTGCAGCAGAAGGCAGAGAAGATTGAGCAGTTCCACGAGGAGGTCAACATGATAAAGGTAGAGTCCTTGGGGTTGAAATAAGGTATGGACCGCTTTGCTGCAAAAAACAAGACTGCTCGAGCCCAATTGTCATTGGTTGAAAGTCAACTTCAAGGTATGAAGGAGAAAATCTCGGCTCAAGCAAAGAAAATAAAGGAGCTCGAGGCTCGGTTGGCTTCCGAACTTGCAAAGGCCAAATCTGAAGCCAAAAAGGCAAAGGCCGAGGCATATGTGATTGTGGCCTTCTACCAGGACGATGTTGAAGCTGCTCAAGTTCAAGCGAGAGAGGCTGCCGAGACCGCTCAAACTCGAGCCTACTAGATTGCTGAACTCGCCAAATGCCAATCTCCGAGGGAAACCCTCGAGGAGATCCACACTTGAGGTTTTGATCTTACTGGCGAGATAATAAAGGCTAGAGAGTATAAAGCTGAAGTTGGAATGTTGGCCTCTTCCGATGATGATGATGATGATGGCAGTAAGAGCGGGTCTGAGAATGGGTATGACCTCGATGGAAAAGAAGCTGCGTCCAGAGAAGATTAGGAACCTTAGGATTTTTCACTTTTGGTCTTTTGTGTAGGATTCTGATCGGACCTTGTAAATATTCTCATATATATAAATATCTCTTTTCCTTTCTTACTTGTCTTTATTTCTTTTTCTGCCTTGTGAAAATTTTGTTTCATTTATGCCTTATGAAAATTTTGTTCATGAGTGCGATCGAAGCCGGACTAGTGTAGTTTTTATAATCGAGTGAATACTTTCTTTAACTCGGAGTAGGGTGACCCTTAGCTTTTAGTTGAATGAGGATGATGTCTCGAACTCAAAAATAAAATGGCCCTTTAGGCACTTGAATTAGGCCGATACGGCCATAGTAAAAAGAATAGCTTTCTCCCCTTTTTCGGCCTTTACTGTTTAATCGTATAAAGTCTATTGTGCCTTAGCATGAAATAAGAGATTTGCTCTAGAGTTCAAATGGTTCCATACCCATTAGGGTTTTCAAGGGTTGATATTATCGAGACCCTTTGTTTCGTAATGCCATAGCATAAAATAAAGAATTTGTTCGAGAGTTGGAACGACTTTGTACCCATTATTGTTTTCGAGGGTCGATATTATTGGGACCCTTAGTAATTAAGCTGAGGGTAGCCTTTTTAGCCGATTTATGAAAGCATTTGAAGGCTTGTTTTATAACAGAATTCAGACGTCTCCGAACGATGTTAATTTGGCCGTAAGTTATAGTTTGGGATTTGCCCTTTCGGCTCGTTTCCCTGCTATACTTCGAACTCGTTCGAAGTGTCAGCCCCCAGTGGGGTGAATTGTTTGAACTTCAGTTGTGATCGGCCCTTAAGCCATTTTTCATAAAAGATCATAAGTATGAAATTATAAATTATACATTTCTCTAAGGCATGGAACATATGGTAAGGAAAAATACTTCTTTCAATAAATTATACATGCGTATATATTTTTCCATTAGGGCTCGAGTAATCTACATGGACACGGTTCATTTGACCGTTTGGTCCTTCACAAAATTTACCTATTGAGACCTTGTCGACACGAAGTATTTTCCCTATAACCATCCGAGGGTGATGCCCCCCAGTATTCAAGGTTGATTGTAAATGAACTTCGGATACTATAAAATTGCTCTAAGTTAGCACGAACAATTGTTGTCTCATTAAAAACCTCATCGAAAACACCCATTTGGGACAAAACCCGGTCTAAGGGAAAAAGAGTGCAACGCGTGCTTTCAGATCTAAGGACTTTGTGTTTGAAGAATCCTTTGGTGTATTCATTTAAACACCTGCAAATGGTTAGTATAAAATATAGAGGAAAATTGAGAAGGTCGTACCATAGCAGTAATATCGTTTGAGGAGAGATATGTTCCAATTGTTTGGTAATTGTTCGTCGTTCCTCGTGCCATGTTTGTAGGATCCATTTTTGATGATATCGAGGACCTGATGCGGTCCCTCCCAGTTCGGTTCAAGTTTTCCTTCGTCTGGGTCTCGTGTATTGAGGGTGACCTTCCTCAGAACCATGTCCCCGATTTTAAAGTGTCGAAGATTGGTTATTCGATTGTAGTACCTTTATATCCGATATTTTTGTGCGGCCATTTGAACGAGGGTGGATTCCCATTTTACATCTAGCAATTTGAGGCTTGTATTCATAGCCTCGTGATTTGATTCTTCCGTTGCATATCAAAACCTAATGCTAGGTTCCCCGACATCAAACAGGATCATAGCTTCGGTGCCATATACTGAAGAGAACGGTGTTTCCCCCGTACTGGATTTGATGTTGTTCGATACGCCCAAAGGAATTCGGGCAATATTTCTCTCCATTTTCCCTTAGCGTCATTCAATCCTTTCTTTAGATTTTGAATGATGGTTGTTTTTCGATTCGGCCTGTCCGTTCTCACTAGGATGATATGGCGTCGATAGGATCCTCTTTATTTTGGGATCTTCGAGAAATTTTGTCACTTTGCTGCCAATGAATTGCTTTCCATTGTCACATACGATCTCAGAAGGCATCCCGAATCGACATATAATGTGGTCCCAGATGAAGTCTATGACTTCTTTCACTCTAAGTTTCTCGAAATCCTATGCTTCGACCCACTTAGAGAAATAGTCAGTCATAAACAAAATAAATTTAGCTTTACCTGGGGCCGATGGCAGAGGGCCAACGATATCTATTCTCCATTTCATGAATGGCCATGGAGATAAGATTGAGTGGTGTTTCTCTCCGCGTTCGTGAATCATCGGCGCATAGGTTTGACATTTGTCGTACTTTCGAACAAACCCTTTTGCATCTTTATCCATATCGGCCCAATAGTATCCTGCTCTGATGACTTTGTGAAGTAATTATTCGGCACCGGAATGATTTCCACAGGTACCTTCATGGATTTCTCGTAGTACGTATTTGGTATCTCCTGGCCCCAAACATATTGCCAATGATCCATCGAACATCCTTCTATACAGTGTTCCATCTCCGGCCAATGTGAATCGTGCAGCCTTCGTACGTAGAGTCCTCGATTCTTTAGGATCTGATGGAAGTTTACCATACTTTAAGTTCTAGATATATTTGTTCCTCCAATCCCAGGTCAGACTTGTGGAGTTGATTTCGGTGTGGCCTTCTTCGATTACTAACCTTGAAAGTTGTACGACAGTCCCCGAGCTAATCTCGCCATCTTCGACTGATGACCCCAAATTTGCAAGGGCATCGTCCTCGCTGTTTTGATGTCGAGGCATATGCTGTAAGGTCCATTCTTTAGAATGATGTAGAGTCACATGTAATTTGTCCAAGTACATCTGTATTTGATCTTCTCGAATGTCGAAAGTTCTACTGACTTGGTTTACCACAAGCAGGGAGTCGCATTTGGCCTCGATGACTTTTACTCCCAAACCTTTAGCTAGCTCGAGACCTGCAATCATGGCCTCATACTACTCCTCATTGTTAGTTAATTTGGATGTTTTGATAGCTTGTCTAATTGTATTACCCGTGGGCGGTTTCAAAACGATGACTAGCCCAGACCCCTTCACGTTCGAAGCACCGTCTGTGAAGAGCGTCCACACCCTCGATGATGTACCCGACTTTAATAACAGTTCTTTTTCGACCACGGGTACGAGGGCTGGCATAACGTCGGCCACGATGTCTGCTAAGATTTGAGACTTGGTGGTTGTTGGAGGTCGGTACTCGATATCGTACCCACTGATCTCGACGGCCTATTTGGCTAATCGGCCCGAAAGTTTGGGCTTATGCAAACTATTACGAAGGGGATAAGTAGTCACCACACAGATCGGGTGGAACTAAAAATATGGTTTTAATTTCCTAGAGGCGCTTATTAGTGCAAGCGGTAATTTTTCTAAGTCTGGGTACCCTTTTTAACCTCACCTGATGTTCGACTAACATAGTAAATAGGAAATTGCGTACCTTGTTCTTCTCGAACTAGGACCCCACTTACCACGATTTTCGAGACTGCTAAGTATAAGTAGTGTTGCTCGTCCACTTTCGGAGTATGAAGCAATGGCCGGCTCGAGAGGTACCACTTTAATTCTTCCAATGCTTGTTGGCATTCCGGGGTCCATGCAAAATAGTTCTTCTTTTTGACGAGTGAGAAGAACCTGTGACTTCTATCAGAATACCTCGAGATGAATCGGCCTAGGGCGGCTATGCACCCTGTTAATCTTCGTACGACCTTAATATTGTCCACAACTATGATGTCATAAATTGCCTCGATCTTATCGAAGTTTATTTCGATACCCTGATTTGATACCATAAATCCGAGGAACTTACCAGAGCCGACCCCGAATGCACATTTCTCCGGGTTGAGTTTTATGTTGTATTTCCTTAGTATATCGAAGGTCTCCTGCAAATGTGTCAAATGGTCCTCTGCTCGCACGGACATAACTATCATATCGTCAATATAAACCTCCATTGACTTAACTATTTCTTCTTCGAACATTTGATTTACTATGTGTTGATAAGTAGCACCAACATTGTTTAGTCCAAACGGCATTACATTATAATAATAGGTGTCGTGCTTAGTGATGAACAAAGTCTTTTGTTGATCCTCCGGGTTCATTTGCATTTGATTGTACCCGGAGTGGGCATCGAGAATACTAAGGATCTCGTGGCCGGCCGTGGTATCGATCATGTGATCGATATTCGACAGAGGAAAAGAGTCTTTAGGACATGCCTTGTTCAAATCTTTATAGTCTACGCACATTCTAAGTTTATTTCCCTTTTTAGGGACTATGACTACGTTTTCTAACCATTCGGGATATTTAACCTCCTGAATGGATCCTATTTTGAGAAGTTTGGTTACCTCGTCCTTGATGAATACATGTTTTACCTCTGACTGGGCTATTCTCTTTTATTTTACCGGGCAAAACTTCAGGTCCAAGCTAAGTCAATGTGTAGCTATTTACGGCGGGATCCATGTCATACCTAGGTGAGACCAAGCAAAATAATCCATATTATTAATAAGAAATTTAATAAGTTTTTCCCTGAGCTCAGGGGTTAACCCCGTACCCAGGTATACCTTTCAATCGGGTAGATGTCCGATCAGTATGACTTGCTCCAATTCCTCGACGGTCGATTTGGTGGCGTCGGAATCCTCAGGGATTATGAAGGATCGA
>AWOL01S0014641.1:6174-22564 GCA_000715115.1 Nicotiana otophora
CAACATCACAAGAACACACAAGGGACATTTAGCATGTGTCATATTATTTCAAAATGAAACAATTATCATCATCAAGCTAACTGTGCCATCATATGAGCTTTAGGAAACGGGTAGAGGTATCATCATATTGGGGAAATCTTTTAAGCATGTCAAGTAAGGGGTTTCAAGAATAGTGGAACTTAACAGCAACACTTTACCTTAACAAATATGATATCATAACATAAAAACTCTTATCCATACCTTATAGCTTAAGTTAAGTGTATAACAATCTCAGAATATACATAAAAGTGATACAAAGATCCAACCTTCTTAGGGAATTCATGAGTTCAATCAGATGATTAATAAGCTTCTAAAATCAACAAAACCACAAAGACATGTCAAAGAGATAAAATTAGCTTAAAGTTCATGAGCCAGTGTGCCTAAACTAAGATAACAATCAGGCCAAATCATTGTCATTGTATTATTAAAAGAACATTAGAAACTAAATATCAAGAGGGCTTGGGAGTTTTTAGGATATTTTTAATACTTACAAGAGAGGTAGGTTATCAAATATCATTAGGATCAATACATAACTCTAATCTCTATAACTTAGGAAAGTTCATAATCTCATAATCTATTTAACAGTCATTAATAAATACATAAAATAGTCAAGAATGAACATATTGCTAAGGACATCATTCAACAAGAGGTAATAACTCAATTTATGTTCGGTAATTCAAACTAACAAAAGAAGAATAGGGTCGAGGTTTTGCTGACCTCCTTTGGATCACCAAACCAAACAGGTATTCAAACTAGCTGTTTAGGTAGCCAAGAGATTAAGCTTTCAACCAGTAACAAACTCAGAACCAGAAAGAGAGAAAATCATAGATTTTGTAAGAACTCAAACTTTAATTGAAAATTCCTAAACAACACTATATTGTATTAATTTATTAGATGTTAGGAGTTGGTGTGTTCTTGTTGAGAGCATTGAAGGCTGCTATTTATAGTGGCCATAGAGCCTTAGGGTTTCAATAGATTCAAGTAATGATAGTGGATAGTGACGATGAACTAATTATGTGAGCAATATCGAGTAAAATCAGAGAAGACATATATGAGAGAAGTGATAGTTTATACCTAAGATAGGGGAATTGTCCGTTGAAATCAAAAGCCACCAGATAAATTCCCAATGTCCAAGGGTCGCTATGCATGACCTCTGGACCAAGAATAATGATGATAACACTAAAGAGATAGCCATGCATGCCATAGATTTGCAAGGATGAAGGAAAAATTAGACGAGTTGATGTTTCGTCTTTTAGGTATAGGGTTTCAAATTGGGGCTTTTGAATTTAATGATAGCAATGTAGAAATCGGTTAGATTAGCGGATGTAGGGGGAAGGGGATGATTTGAAGACTGAATTTGTTACCTTGCACAAATTGGTGCAAGGTTTGTTATTGATTAGGGTTGATGGAGTTTGAGAGACGGAATAGAGAAATGGGAAACTATGGCGGTTGTTTTGGCATTGAATGAGCTAGGATTGGGGGATATCTCAGAGTTAAAAATGGGAGATGGAAGGAGAGCCATTAGATCTGTTAATCAAAAGCTCTGATTGCTTTGCTAGGAAAATGACTCAACGGTAGGCGTATCAACATTGACATCTCTCACAAAGGCTAGATATGCATCACACCATTTCCCAACCATCCGTTGTTACTTAAGGAAAGACACCACCCTATTAGGCACATAATCCAAACTACCCCTCCACTCCAACCACAACAAACATCGCATAGCCAATGTTACCGTCTTGGCATGACAATCAAGAATAACATGATAGGGAAACAACTAGTCCATGCCCAAAATAACATCAAAGTCTACCATACAGAGAAACAATAGATCAACTCTGGTCTCAAACCCGCGCAGAACAACTAAAAACGACTGATACACACTGTCAACAACAATGGAATCCCCCAAATGCGTGGACACATATATAGGAGAACTCAAAGAATCACGTGATATACACAAATACAGAGCAATGTAAGATGATACATATGAATAAGTGGAGCCTGGATCAAATAAGACTGATGAATCTCTATGACAAACCAAAATAATACCTATGATATCTGAGTCTGATGCAACCAGAACGTCATACTGGGGAAATCATAACATCTATCCTGGCCTCCCACTCTAGGGCAACCCCTACCCACCTAACCTCCACCCCTAGCTGGCTGAGCAGCTAGAGTGGCAACTAGTGCGGTAACCACAGCCTAAGAAGTCTAGGGACCTTATGGAATAAGTGGAGCTTGAGTAGTACGTGGAGGTGCACCCATCTTCAGTCTGGGTCAGTCCCTCACCATATGACGAATATCACCACACTCAAAACAAGCTCTCAGAGGACGTGACTGCTGAAACTGGCTCGTGCCTGGTCGGCTGGACTGACCGCTGAAAGCACCTCATGCTTGACGTGCACTAGACAGTGGTGATGCATAATGTTCAACCTGAGACCTGGGAGTAGCCGGAATACCACTTGAAGTTGGAAGTGATAGATAAACTTGATGGCTCACATAGCCTCTACCACGACGGGCTGCACCTAGGGCAGGGACACCACTATATCCACCAGAATCTCGAAGACTCTTGGCCTCCCTGTCCTGTCTCCCGTCCACGCAAACCCTCCAATCTACGCATGATTTCTACCACCTACTGGTATTGAGTGTCAGCCTCCAACTATCCAGACATGCTGAATCTAATACCATAGTTGAGCCCCTTGATAAATTGACAGGATCGATCTCTAATTGTGTAAACCAAGATAGGTGCATATCTGGACAACTCACTGAACTTCAGAGCATACTCTGATATGATCATAGACCCTGATGCAACTGCTCAAACTGCTCGCGCCATGTATCCCAAAGGCTCCGGGGAACAAACACTCTCGATAACATCTCTAAAAATTGAGCCCATATGAGTGAAACTTCATCAGTTGGGCTACACTCCTCCCAAGCCCACCACAACTAGTATGATGGTCCCGATAGGTGGAAAGCAGTAAAAGAAACCCCGCTGCTCTCCACTATACCCACGTTATGGAGAATACGGTGGCACTTCTCCAGAAAGCCTTGTGCGTCCTCTGTAGCTAGGCCACTGAAAGTAGGAGGATGGTACTTCTTGTACCACGCGAGCCTAAGGTCCTCCTCCTTAGAAGTTGATGCCCTAACCTCGGGCTAAACTAGGATAACCAGCTGGACTGGTATAAACTCTGGAACGTGCTCAACATGGAATCACTACTCTAGGGTAAGATCCACGGGAGTTTGCGCTCCCCCGCCCAGCCTGAGATGTTGCCATTGCAAGTGGAATCAACCACGCCTGAGCTAGATTACAAAATATGCTCAAGAACTGGGCGAGAGTCTCCTGAAGTGCAGGGGTAGCAACATGCGCTGCAAGTGCCTACCTACCAACTGGATCTACCGGTGGCCCCTCAGTCGCATCTCGGGTAGCTGCTCTGGCTGCACTACATGCCCCCCCTTGTACTCTCCCCGACCTTGGTGCTAGACCCGACCTCTCGTGGCTCTAGCAGGGGCCCCGGGTATCTGATCGTCGGATCTAACGGTGCGTGTCCTCACCATTTGTGAGAGCATTGAAAGATATAGATTTAGAAATCTAAAGTCAACCAATTCGCATGATAAGGGATCAAAGAAGTGAAGTTTCCTAACAGATCCATAGCCTCTCGAAGATAAGTACAAAAGTCTCCGTACCGATCTGTGAGATTCTACTAAACCTGCTTGTGACTCGTAAAACCTATGTACCTAGGTCTCTGATACCAACTTTTCACTGAGCCAATTACCCTCTGTAGGATGCCGTGGTGGTACCTAGTCTCTAAGAATAGGTAAGCCTAATATTCATGCAGAATTTAACTGACAAAATGCTAAAAACTTTTAAATAACTCAAAAATTAACATAAAAGAACTTTGCAACTCAACAGAACAAAACTCTCAAATCCGGTGATACAAAGTCCTGAGCTCTACAAGAGTATACTAAACTTCCCTATACAACATTATCTATAAAAAGGGAAAATGAAATAGAACTAGATAGAGGGTGACTCCGAGGCCTGCGGACGCCGGCAGGTATACCCTGAAGTCACCAAATCTGAACTCTACTCACTGGTGCCTAGGCTGGTAAGGTTACCTGGATGTGCACATAACGATGTGCAGAGGCGAAGCATGAGTACACCACAACGGTACCCAGTAAGTGCCAAGTCTAACCTCGGTAGAGTAGTAACGAGGTCAGGTCAACACCCTACTGGAATAAATAAGAAAACTGAACAGGTATATGACAGTGTGATAATGATAAACAACAAAAATGAAAGAATGAAGAAAATATACCAATAATAGCTACACTGAACTAAGGCAATTAAGGCATCACGAAAGTAAACAAGGAATAATATGCCAAGGAAACAAAGCGACCAAAACACAAGTGATATAATAGAAAGGTATTAGCAAATATCACTACTGAGGTACTGCCTCGTAATCTCATATCACAAAAAAATCAGAATCATTCCTTATATCACCGCGGGAGCCTTGCATTTAGTTTTGAAAATATTTTTTTTCGAAATAGCTTCCCGTGTTTTAGCCCTCCTTATCACACCGTGTGGCTTCAAGTAGTTCCCCTACTAGCAACAAGTTTATGAAAACCACCTTATATCTCCGCATGCATTTCGAACCCAATCCTTATACCACCGCGTGCGTATCAACATCACAAATCGCACCTCAAGTGCCCAATATCACAATTTGCCAAAGAAGTCAACAATAATAGTGTTTCCACAATAAATAGCCCATGGCTAAACCACATTATGCACATGAGTCTCAATAATAGCAACTAAAGTGAATAACTCCACAATAATGGTATTTCAACAATTTATAACTTTACTTCAATGTGAATTACGACCTTTATAACTCAATACCAAATTCAACAATAAGATATTCCAAGAATTGGAAACTTCAAGTAAGGAACTCATTGGTTAAATAATGAATAAGGAATAGAGATGACAATAACTTCAAATAAACATGTAAAGACAATTAGCAAGTAGGAGTTAATACAAGTATAAGCAATGATAAATAAAGCATGTGAAGATAAACTAAAGTTGATGAATATAACATATTATGGCAACTCAATTAAAGGCATGAACGGAATCTACATAGCTAAAACCGGTCAATTACCACATTTAGCCCGTGTACACACTCGTCACCTTGCGTACACGACTTACACATATCACAATTAACACAAAACAACACCAATCCCATGGGGTAATTCCCCCATACAAAGTTAGGCAAGACACTTACCTCAAAACATGCTAACGCAACCCACTAGTAAGCCTTTCCCGTGATTATCCAACTCTGAATGGCTCGAATCTAGCCAAAACACTTCATACCATAAATTCAAGCTATAGGAAGCTCTTGCGAACAATAAAGTTGCATTCTATAAAAGGATACACAAAGTTAACTCAAACAATCAACCCTGTACCCGCGTCTAGGAACCTGACCAAACTTAAAAAATCCAAACATAGATTCGATAATGAGTTCAACCATACAAGAATTGCTCAAAAGTGGAAAAAAGGCTCAATTACACGAAACGAACGGTCGGGTCATTACATTCTCCCCCTCTTAAAACAAACGTTCATCCTCAAACATGCACAGAGACAAACCTGAAGTGCCATAAAGCTAAGGATATCGACTTTGCATGTCATGCTCGGTCACCCAAGTCACCTCGTCGATCGGTTTACCTCTCCATTATACATTCACTTAAGCAATGTTCTTTGACCTCAACTTATTTCTGTTGAGGATAGCCACCGACTCCTCAACATAAGTCAAATCCTTGTTGAATTAGACTGTGCTGAAATCTAATAAAAATGATGGATCACCATATTACTTGAGGGGAATGGAAACATAGAACACAAGGTGAACTACTGATAAGTTAGGTAGAACTGCAAGTCTCTAGGCCACCTCATCTACTCTCTACTCTCTGGAGGATCTCACAAGGGCTGATACTGCAAGGGCTCAAATTGCCCTTCTTTCCGAACCTCATCACACCCTTCATGGGTGAGAATCTGAGTAAAGCCCTCTCACCCACCATGAATGCTACATTACGAGCCCCCTTATCAGTATAACTCTTCTTCTTGGACCGCACCGTGCGAAGCCAATCCTGAATCATCATCACCTTCTCCAAAGCATCTCAAACCAAATTAGTTCCTAACAACCTAGCCTCCTTGAAATCAATAACACATACACGTAGCATGTCCTCCAAGACCTGAATAGTGTGCTTGGACCGCTCGTTCTTCTAGGGATCAAATGTCATGTTCAACTTGATCTGTATGCCTAACTCACACTACACAGCTCTACAGAAGTGCAATGTGAAATGTGTGCGTCAATTGGAGATAATAGATGCCGTCACACCATAAAGATGAACAATCTTCGGAATATAAATTCGAGTCAGCTGCTCTGAAAAGTAGGTACGCATGACCGGAATGAGGTGTGCAAACTAGAATAGTTTGGCCACAATAACCCATACTTCATCATATTTCTTCATGGTCTGTGGCAAGGCTAGCCCAAAATCCATAGTAGTCCAACTTCTACTCCGGTATCTCTAATCTCTTAGACAACCCTCCCGATTTCTGATGCTCATACTTCACCTCTTGACAATTCAAACACTGAGAGACATAAGCAACATTATCTTTGTACATTGTCCACCACCAATCGTGCTATTTCAAGTCCCGGTACATCTTAGTGACTCTTGGGTGAATGGAATAGCATGAGATGTGACACTCTTCAAGGATCAAATCTCTCAGCCCATCAACATTTGGAATAAAAATCCAACCTTGAAGCCGCATAACACCATCATTACCAATCGTAACCTCCTTAGAACCACCCTATTATACCGTGTCCCTCAACACCATCAAGTGAGGGTCATCAAGATGGCGAGCCTTGATACGCTCTGACAATGATGACTATGCCACAACACAAGCAAGAACTCGGCTAGGCTCCGAAACATCCAATCTCACAAACTGATTGGCCAAAGCCTGAATATACATGACTAGTGGTCTCTCTGCTACAGGTAAATATGCCAAACTGCCCATGCTCTTAGCCTTCCTACTCAATTCATCGGCCAGCATATTGGCCTTCCCCGGTTGATAAAATATGGTAATATCATAGTCTTTAACCAACTCTAACCATCTCTGTTGCTGCAAATTACGATCTTTCTACTTGAACAACTATTGGAGACTCCGATGATTGGTATAGACCTCAATAAAACATCGTATAGATAGTGCCTCCAAATCTTCAGTGCATGAACAATGGCTGCCAACTCTAAATCATGCATATGGTAATTCTTCTCATGAACCTTCGGCTGCCTAAAAGGGTAGGCAACCACCTGACCGTCTTGCAGAAACACCGTGCGAAGGCCAATACATTGTGTAAGATCCCGAACGTGTAGGCTACACCAACATTCGGGCCGTAATCAATGCAGTATACAGCTTTTGAAAGAATGCATCACACTCATCGTACCATCTTAAAGGAGCACCCTCTTAGGTCAATCTAATTAAAGGAGTTGCGAGGGATGAAAAACCCTCCACGAAACAACGATAATAACCTGCCAAACCTAATAAGCTACGAATCTTTCTAGCTGAAGATGGTTGGTCCAACTCTAAACTGCCTCAATCTTCTTTGGATCCACCTTCATCCCCTCACTAGATAACAAGTGACCCGAGAACGCTAACTAATCAAGCCAAAACTCATACTGGGAGAATTTAGCATATAGCTTCTTCTCCCTCAAACTATAGAGCATGATCCTAAAGAACTGCTCATGATCCTCACGACTGTGAGAATACACCAACATATCATCGATGAACACGATGACAAAAAAATCAAGATATGCTTGGAATACACAGTTCATCAAGTATATGAAAGCTGCTAAGGAATTGGTCAGCCTGAATGACATCACCAAAACCATATAGTGACCATAAGTCGTCTTCAGAGTGTCTAAATCCCGCATCTTCAGCTGGTGATATCCCGACCTCAAGTCAATCTTCGAGAATACTCGAGCACCCTGAAACGAATCAAATAAATCATCAATGCGCAGTAGTTACTTCTTTTTCTTGACTGTAACTTTGTTCAGCTGCCTCTACTCAATACACATCCTCATAGAGCCGTCCTTCTACACAAATTGAACTCGAACACCCGAAGGAGAGACACTTGATCGGATGAAACCCATATCAAGCAACTACTAAAGTTGTTCCTTTAATTCATTCAACTCTACTAGTGCTATGTGACATGGTAGAATAGAGATGGGCTGAGCGCCCGACACCAAGTCAATACCAAAATCGATGTCCTTATCGGGTGGCATGCCTGACAGGTTTGCTGGAACCACATCAAGGAAATCTCTCACTATTTGAACTAACTCAACGGTAGGAGTATCAGTACTAACATCCCCAACAAAGGCCAGATATGTGAAGCACCCCTTCTCAACCATCAGTTGTGCTTTCAGGAAAGATACCACCCTACTAAGAACATAGTCCAATGTACCTCTCCACTCCAACTATGGAAAACCCGGCATAGCCAATGTCACGGTCTTGGCATGACAATCCAGAATAACATGATAGGGAGAGAACCAATCCACGTCGAATATCATGTCAAAGTCCACCATATTGAGTAGTGAAGGTCAGCCTTGGTCTTACAACTCCTGATAGTGACCAAACATGATCGATACACACGATCTACCATAATCGAATCTCCCACATGCATAGACACTTAAATACGCGTACTAAAGAAATAACGAGACACATCCAAATATGAAGCAAGTAACATGACACATACGAATACATGGAACTTGGATCAAATTAAATTGAAGTATATCTATGAAAGACTGGAACAATACCTGTAATGACAGCATCTGATGCAACAACCTTGCTTCTACTCGAAAAAGCATAGCAACGGGCCCGGCCTCCCCTTCTAGGAAGACCTCTACCCGCATGACCTCCACCCCTAGCTGGTTGGTGCAGAACCATAGCATATGAACCTTGTGGAACCTGTATACCCTGTGGAGGTGAACCCCTCCTAATTCTAGGATAGTCCCTCACTGTATGCCTAGTATTCCCACACTCGAAACAACCTCTATGTGGGAATGGCTGCTAAAATAGAGTCTGACGCTGAAGGCACCCCGTGAAGGAGGGAACTCGAAAGTGACTGTGCTTAATGGGTGATCTAAGACCTTGGAATAGCGGTAGCACTACGAGTAGCCTAAATTGCAGAATGAATTGGTCAACCCATATAACCTCTACAATGACGAGCTCAAACGGCGACGTGGGAACCACTAATTCCACTAGAGTCTTGAGGCCTCTTGGCCTCCTTGTCCTCCCTCTCCAAGCCTCGCATACGCTATAATCTGCGAGCGATCTCTACAATCTACTAAAAGGGAGTATCATTCTCCAACTCCCGTGCAATACTAAATCTAAGACCATAACTGAGCCCCTTGGTAAATCGCTGGAATCGATCTCTAACTATAGAAACCAAAGCAGGTGCATCGTGGGACAACTCACTAAACCTCATGGCATACTCTGACAATGTCATAGTCCCCTGACACAACTGCTCCAACTCTGTGCACCACGTATCCCGGAGGATCTATAAAATGATTACCCTCTAAAATATATCCGAAAACTTAGTCCAAATGAGTGGCGCTACATAATCTCATCTACCCTCTTCATAAGCCTACCACTACCTATATGCTGCCCCTATCAGCCAAAATATAGTAAAGGCAACCCTGCTCACCTCCATAATGCCCATGTTGCGGAGAATACGATGGCGTCGGTCTATAAAACTCTGTGTATCCTTAGAAACTGCGCCACTATAAGTAAAAGGATCATACTTCTTGAACCACTCACGCCTCCTCTACTCCTCCGATGATGCCTCTGGCCTGACATAAGGCTGAAACACAATAATAGGTTGTGCTGGCATAACTCGTAGAACCTGGTAAACATAGACCCGCTGCTCTCGAGTACAGGCGGCGGGAGTCTAGGCTCCACCCCCAGCCTGGGAAGTAGCTGGAGAAACTAGGATCAATCCCGCCAGAGCTAAAGTACCAAACATGCTCATGAAATGTGCTAATGTCTCGTGGAGTCCAGAGGTAGTAGAAGGCATTTCAGGTGCCTGCTCCCCAACCGGAGCTACTGGTGGCTCCTCAGTCATTTCTTTAGTAGGTGCTCTAGCTGCAGCACGTTCCCCTTCTCAGCCTCTACCTCGGCCCCATCCTCTCGCTGCTCTAGTTAGGCTCACGACTATCTGATCAGCAGACTGGTAGTGCATGTCCTCACATGTATATCTGTACCGATCGTCAAGACTCTACTAAACTTTCTTGTAAAATATAGCTCTAATACAAATTTGCCACGACCCCAAAGCGCGCCTTAGGAATTGTGAAGGCACCTAGTCTCTAAGACTATGTAAGCCAAACACATGATAACTTTTAATAGAAATAACTGGCTCAACTAAATAAACATTTAACTGATGAATGAAATAACATCGCTAAAACAGGGCAATACTTATATAATCCCCAAAACTGGTAGTACATAGTCATAAGATATACTGAAATACACTAAAATCTCTAAATACAATACTGGTTTGAGATGATGATAAACAATAGTCAAGATAATATCAGATGGTGACTCTGAGGCCTGCGAGCATAGTGGCAGGTATACCTTGAAGTCTCCGCAACAAATCACAAACCCTATCTAACGTCCGCCATGCTCAGAAGTACCTAGATCTGCACAAAAATATATAGATCAAAATATGTACTTAAGTTGTGTCACACCCCGAACTTAAAGAGTATGAACGACGCTCAACTGAGTTAACTCTGTCGAGGAAGCCTAGACTACATCAACCTCTCATGATAACTCTTGCATGATTAATCAAAACATAATTAGATCTTGACATTCATAGTGAATACATTTGGCTCAATGACCCATAAATTGTTTTTTCTTTTTCTCTCTTGATGGGTACATAGCTTCACAAATATCTATGAACATAAATACATGACGAAACTCAAAACTTAAGTACATGACCCACAGTGTACATGTAGATTCTATGAAAATAGATACCTAAGTACATAAAACAAACTAGACTCGAATACCCACTGGAATTGTAGCGGGCTCACAATAATCTGCTGCCCAGAAGATCCCTATCAAGATCTATATCATCTTGTAGAAGTATACCTGCATCCATTAAAACATGCAGCGTCCCTGACAAAAGGGACGTGAGTACATGTGGAATAGTACTCGCATGAAAGGGCAACAGAACAACATATGAAATGATGATAATTCAAATAAAAGGCAAACAAAGTGCAACAAGAACTACGAAATATCCCATAGACTAACATTTCAAGTCTCGTTATGCTTACATCATTTTAAACTTCATTTAGGATTAACTGTGCCATATCAACTATGCCTCAAATACATAATATAAAGTAATACAAACAACATGTACAAACAAGGCCAATGAAAGTGGCACTTAATGTCTTTGTTAACAATTCGTCTCACTAGACCGTCTATATCCCTTTCTTATCTTACACCTATATATTTTACCTGCGCATTTTATAGACAGTTCACATTGTTTACTTACACAATACACTTGTGCATTTCATAGGCCGTTCACAATGTTTACTTAGACAATACACATGTGTGTTTCATAGATCGTTCATAGTATCATCTATACAATACACATGTGCGTTTGATAGACCGTTCACAGTGTTTACTTACATAATATAGTTGTGCGTTTCATAGACCGTTCACAGTATTTACTTACATAATACAAATACACCTGTGCATTTTATGGACCGTTCACAGTGTTTACTTACACAATACACCTGTGTGTTTCATAGACCGTTCACATTATTCACATATCATACACCTATGTGTTGCATAGTCCGTCCATAAGATAACATACTACATTATATACCTATGAATTTCATAGCTCGTACATAGGGTTCACCTATATCATTATACACCTATGCATTTCATAGCCCTTCCATAGGGTCACATATTACATTACACTACACCTATGNTAAGTACATGACCCACAGTGTACATGTAGATTCTATGAAAATAGATACCTAAGTACATAAAACAAACTAGACTCGAATACCCACTGGAATTGTAGCGGGCTCACAATAATCTGCTGCCCAGAAGATCCCTATCAAGATCTATATCATCTTGTAGAAGTATACCTGTATCCATTAAAACATGCAGCGTCCCTGACAAAAGGGACGTGAGTACATGTGGAATAGTACTCGCATGAAAGGGCAACAGAACAACATATGAAATGATGATAATTCAAATAAAAGGCAAACAAAGTGCAACAAGAACTACGAAATATCCCATAGACTAACATTTCAAGTCTCGTTATGCTTACATCATTTTAAACTTCATTTAGGATTAACTGTGCCATATCAACTATGCCTCAAATACATAATATAAAGTAATACAAACAACATGTACAAACAAGGCCAATGAAAGTGGCACTTAATGTCTTTGTTAACAATTCGTCTCACTAGACCGTCTATATCCCTTTCTTATCTTACACCTATATATTTTACCTGCGCATTTTATAGACAGTTCACATTGTTTACTTACACAATACACTTGTGCATTTCATAGGCCGTTCACAATGTTTACTTAGACAATACACATGTGTGTTTCATAGACCGTTCACAGTGTTTACTTACACAATACACTTGTGCATTTCATAGGCCGTTCACAATGTTTACTTAGACAATACACATGTGTGTTTCATAGATCGTTCATAGTATCATCTATACAATACACATGTGCGTTTGATAGACCGTTCACAGTGTTTACTTACATAATATAGTTGTGCGTTTCATAGACCGTTCACAGTATTTACTTACATAATACAAATACACCTGTGCATTTTATGGACCGTTCACAGTGTTTACTTACACAATACACCTGTGTGTTTCATAGACCGTTCACATTATTCACATATCATACACCTATGTGTTGCATAGTCCGTCCATAAGATAACATACTACATTATATACCTATGAATTTCATAGCTCGTACATAGGGTTCACCTATATCATTATACACCTATGCATTTCATAGCCCTTCCATAGGGTCACATATTACATTACACTACACCTATGTATTTCATAGACCGTCCATAGTGTTCCTTACACAATACACCTATGCGTTTCATAGATCATCCATAGGATTACATATCATATTACACACCTATGCGTATCATAGACCGTCCATAGTGTTCACATATCCTGTTGTACACCTATGCATTTCATAGACCATCCATAGCATTCACATATAAAATACGATACACCTATGCATTTCATAGACCGTCCATACAATTCATTTATATTATACACCTATGCGTTTCATTGACCGTCCATACGGTTCATTTATATTATACACCTATGCGTTTCATAGACTGTCCAAAGTGTTTACTTACATAATACACCTATGCGTTTCATAGACCATTGAGGATCATAACACATAATTATGAGCATGACCATATATAAACCCAAAGTGACATGACTAGCGCTATATTTAAGGTCGTAAGTTCTCGTATCATTGGAACACTTCATATTCATGTTCATACTCATCATGGAGGAACACAACTCATTATGTTAGCATACATATGGTAAATCAATATGTCAATTTCAATGGCACATGGCTCAAATACGTTATCCATAAAATTTATTGTCACTTAGCATAGGACATTCCTCTTCCACTGCATTATATACTCTCTTGTCATCTTAAGGTCATTAGCTAAGTTCATGATTCTTGAGGACTTAACATCAAAGTCATTTACATTAATTATTTTTGTAGCATACACACTATGATTGAAACAATAGGGATATACAGCACATCGTAATTCTCATTTTGGCAAACGACCACATTTCATGTTCGAACCATAACTTGTACTTGCCATGGGTAATCATAGGACATCAAGAATATTTAAAATATTAGGAACACAATAGCCTCTCCTCATGAGGGCATAAGAGCTTATAACATATTGGAAACACAAGTACAAATATGTTCATCTCATAACCTTTCACACCATATATCAGTTCTCAATTACTTTAACTACTTATACCATCATTATTTCATTGGCTCCCTTAGCCATACATATTATGCTTCATTCACAGCACTGTGGCCGTATATCATATTCCGCACTTTCATTTCTTTACTTTCAAGGATTGTCATCATAAACATCATCATATAGAATAATCTTTAAATATCATTCCCCTAAAGGGCAATACACAATTTCAAATCATGAATATGTAAGAACTCAAAACATATTGGAAATACCTAGCAAGCATAGCATTAGTTAGAACAACCACATTTGGACATGACTTGAGTAGATAAGCTTTTGGATAATTCTATTTTCGAAGTCAATTTGGAATAGTTGAATCAAGGCTCATTCATATTATTTCACACATCATTTCATTTCATTGGCGCTATTTTCCATAAATATAACTTTCATTCTTGGCATGGTGTCCACGCTTTATATCCCCAGCTCATTACTTTCACATTCAAGCATCTTTATAGATTATAGAAAACAATGAATCTCTAATAACGACTTTTAGTACACCTATGAGCAATTAAGAGTCCTAAGCACATTGAAACTTCTTACACAATTTGGCATAATAGCCTTCACTAGAAACACTACTTGGAGTCATAATATTTTTATACCCAACTCATTCTTTGAACACATTCCAGAAGGATAACAACATATGATAAGAGCATCGGAACACATTTTGAACATATGCCTTTCAACATAAAGCTTATTCGGAATAGTTAATTTATAATAAATAACTCGGGACTTACAAGAACATCATGGGATTCAATTATAGGAGAGAAGTAAAGCCAACATATATTGCTTGAGCTTCCCTTAGATTACCATAATGCCCCAACACTCCTAGAAATTCCAATAAACTAGATATATAACAAAATTGAACCATAATTAGAGTCACGACCCAAATCGGAGGGCCACGACTGACACTCGGTGCCTACTCAACTGAGCACCATGTACCTTATCCTTCTTTACTATATGACTCGTCACAGGCCATGATAGTTCACATCTATATATATAATTAACAATATTAGAACTTAACTCACATAACTAATTCAAAAAGATTTATATAGATACATAGGGGCCGACATGGCCGTTGACATGTCATACCTAAAACTATACACAGGACTCTATCTCCAAAACCTCTAAGAAAACATAGCCGTATTATATATGTCTGGACAGGATTCCCGACTTCCTCATAAAACACAATAACATATATAGAATGTGACTCGGCAATACTCCAGGAGGAAGTGGAGCTCACCAACCAAAAGCTGATATCTGGAGGCAGCCTATAGTGGATGGTCCTCACCTCACCTATCTATACCTGCGTGGCATGAAACACAGCGCCCCAAGAAAAAGGACATCAGTACAAGAATGTCCCGAGTATGTAAGTTAGAAATGAAATGTAATAATAAGATACTTTCTCAGGGAGGGATAAAAGTCAATTTATAACCTCTGACTTGTCGCTGAGGGCCATAACATATAGAATAAGACCCATCTCGTACATATAAATAAAACTACAATATAATAGTTTTGATTACATCATTATCGTGATGTTAACTGCCTAACTGATCAGTGGTAACTGCCCAACCAGCCGTAGCGCGGTGGTAAATGTATGACTACCCGACCGGCCGTAGCTCGGTGGTAAATCAGTAACTGCCAACAGGCCATAGCTCAGTGGTAAATGTGTAACTGCCCAACTGTCCGTAGCTCGACGATAAACGATGATGCATATAATACCATCATGAACATTAACATCTTTATCAAATACCTCAATAGGGAACTAGATACATACTTAGACATGCTTGAATATCATTTTACAGGATTGAATAACGTAGACCTTCTTAGTTACTAAGAGTAGAACCATTTATGAAATAACATTATGTTTACGTATTGTTAATTGGATCATGCCAAAAGGAAAGAAGGGATAGCCTTAACATACCTGAGCTAGTTCTCTGGACAATCCTTCTCACACACGACAATTGCGATAAAACTCATGACGGCAAGATCGGAGTAAGAAAAGATCCGTAAGATATTCTTGAGAAAGATTATACCGGTCTTCTTTAGAGTCACGTTGTTAAGATGCTTAAGGAATTTCTTTTGCTTGAATTCATGAATTCTTGCTGGAATATCTGTTGCATAACACTTAATATAAGACCTTCCTTTGAATTAGAGAGGTTTTAGGCTTTAAATGGTTGGGCCCCACATATTAATGACTAAGCCACATAATATATATAAATGTGCCGCCTTTCACTCATAGTATAAGAGTCATAGTTTTTAAATTT